>CAUYRH010072291.1:0-57800 GCA_963574655.1 Perodicticus potto
CTCCCAAGTAGCTGGGACTACAGGCGCCCGCCACAATGCCCGGCCATTTTTTGGTTGCAGCCATCATTGTTGTTTGGCGGGCCGGGCTGGATTCGAACCCGCCAGCTCAGGTGTACGTGGCTGGCGCCTTAGCCTGTTGAGCCACAGGCGCCGAGCCTAACAAGGTAGTTTTATCTGAATGGTCTCACTGATTATGCAATTGGGAGTTAAGCCCCTCCCCTAGACACCCCCACCATGCTTTTGAACTAATGACATCATCTGTCGGGCGTAGATATGGAAATGCCATCTCGTGTCTCTGGATTGAAGGTAGACACAGTCTTTCATGCACCAACGAGTATAAAATGTTATAAATCCAGAAATAAGGCAATCTGAGGCAATCGGAAGCACTTGAGTTTGTTGAGTGGCTCACGTCTCTCAGCGCAGACCCTAACAGGTTTCAGTAATTCTTCCTCCTGCGTCTTCACTTGTTTTGTGGATTATTAGACAAAGGGTCTCTGTGGCAATCATTTTGGCTCATCCTCAAAATCATCTTAAACAGTAGCTTTTTGGGCCTACCTGGTTGGTATAAAAGTTATAGATGTCCATGACGTGGTATCAGTGGACAATTGTTGCTTTTCTTATTTCTAATAATGACCCCAAGCAACCATTGAAAGGAAAATTGCATCCAGGAGTCTTCACATGTACACTTGTCTCTGAAAAACATCTTCTGAGAATTTTTTGTTGTCTGTACCGACATTCTCACCAAATTCCTGAAACTGATGCCTGTAGAGTCTCTTGGAGGCGTGTGTACATATGGGGAAGTTCTCAAATAAATGTGGACATCTCAGAAGATTTCAGAGACAAATGTTACTAAAATTTTCATTAGTAACATGGAAAAACAATAAAAAAAATGTACACATATAAAATCTCACTGAACACGGATCAGCATATTCAATATAAAATCTGTGATTTGAAGATGGCTGTGGCCCCTCAAATATATATCATATTTAATCTATATTCTATATTTAGATCATGTAAATATAATAAATTAATATATATTAACATATACTCTATAGGCTATATATTAATATAATGTATAAATTAATATACAGTCTATATTTCAGAAGAGATGCATTAGTATTTAGGATGGTAAGGACTCTTGATTTTGCCATTATTCCTTGTTATCAGGTATTCTGTGATTTTTAAGTATGAAGACTATTTATACAATGATACTAATATGCTAAGTCTCCCAAAGTAACTATACATAAAACTATTGGCAGTTCTGCTGAAGATGACATTGAAAAAATTAATATATAAATCCAGAAATCTATAGAAACTTTCACACAATTTTTATTTGACACTTAAATCTTATGGTGCCTTAAATTTATGTAATTAGAAATACTTGTATAATATCTGATCTAAATTTTGGACTATATATACACACACATAGCAAAATAGTTAACCTGAACCATAGAGAACACACATTTCCCTCTCAATGGGAAGAGTGCCGCCGCGTCAGCAGCAGGCACATTTACCTGGGTGGTCTTTTCTTTCAAATTGTCTTTACTAAGCAAATGAATGATAACAGGGATTCATGGGAAAGTAGAAGCAAGTTAATGTATTAGAAATTTAACTTCTAAGAGACAGTACTCTCATTTGAGTCATAACTCCCACGGTTGCTTTTCTCTTTCTACTATGGGTCACCGAAATCTTAATTTAAAGCCCCCCCAAAACACAAAGGAAGTTTATATTATAACTCATTGAGATTTGTTCGCATTACTTAAAGTTCTGCAGATTTATAGCCCTATTTCCTAAGTCAAAGAAAAGTCTCAAACATTTGGATAACTTTAGAAAAGTCTCCTTAATTTTTCTTTGGAAATTTTGTAGTCATGTCAAAAAAGGTTATAGAAAAAATACCCTTGTGTTAAAGTTGGGGAGCACATAGACCAGCGGTACTCAACCTGTGGGTCACCCACAGGAACTGTATTAAAGGCCCATGGCATTAGGAAGGTTGAGAACCACCAAATAGACACATATTTGTAAATTTTATCTGAGGGAATTAATGTAATAAAGAATTTCTCTCACAAGTTATAAAGGAAAACCAAGTGAAATTGAGCCAGGTAAAATATCTATTCTTGAAATGATAGATTCATTTCCTGAATTTCAGTAAAATACATACAATATCAATAGCATAATACATTTCAAATAATTTTATTTTCTCTACCTAGATCCAAAAACATTTGCCTCTAAATGAAAACTCTGGGGTCTAATGCAGGTGACGGTGCAGATTAGTCAATGAGATAGGCGGAAGAATTTGCTGTGCTGGCCTGGGCAAAATCACATCTTTAAGATGAGTGTGTGGATTGTCCCCGGTGTCACCTGCTATCATTGTGACTTCTGTGTCTAGCCTGGACCCTGTGGACTGGGGGACCACAGAGGCCACACTTAGTGGTCAGGGACCCTCACAAATTGAAACACACTAAAACTTTATTTATAATTAGGCAAAGTTGAAAATGCTTTGATCCAAACAGGTAAAAAAGAATGAGAATCGTAATAGTAACAACAAGGAACACTAATGTCTTCTGTTTGCTTCAAAGTTTGTGGTTAACAAAACGTGAGCATGTAAATCACCTTGAGAGGAAAACTGTTAAATGGCTAAAATGACACGTTTTATTCTGGAAACAATGGCTCAAAGGAAATGTGAAACACAATTCATGAGGGTCACCACAGGCTGCTTCCCCTCCTCCCCTTCCAATTTTCTTTCCTTCTTCCTTTCCTTTTTCCTTTTTCCTTTCCTTTCCTTTCCTTTCCTTTCCTTTCCTTTCCTTTCCTTTCCTTCTTCCTTTCCTTTTTCCTTTTTCCTTTTTCCTTTCCTTTCCTTTCTTCCTTCTTTCTTTCTTAGAAAACTCATTGAAAAAACAGGGTTTAGTATTTTAACCAGATGCATTTCTTTTTCTAAACTATGGTTTTATGACTTCAAAAATGGAGGATACTGTATATCGTCTAACTTTGCATGAGAATGTCTTCATCATCAAGTTCATTCTCGCACTCTATCATACGGCAAGCACAAGTACAGTCCTCCATCCCCGCCTCCCCCACCTGACGCACTGTCCCCTCTGCGGTGGTGCTCTCTGCGGGTCCCCCGACCCCGTCTGTACCTCCCTTTTGCCGCTGTTACTCTCCGGCCTCTGCGGATACTCATGTGATCATGTGTGTGTTGCGCTGGCTGGCACAGTCTGGGTGGGGGTTACCTATCCACAGCCATTTTCATCTCTGATTCTTAATCTATTAAGAAATGAGACAGTGGGGTAAGGTTTACAGGGGTCAGAGTAACCATCTGGCGAGGGAAGCAGAGGGTCCAGCTCACACAGCGGCTGCTCTGACACTGCAGGCCAGACTTGGCTGCCCTGCTCCTGGGCCCCAGTTAGCCCCGAGGGAGCATGGGAGCCTGGGGAGACAGCCTGAGGGCCCCTTGTCCAGGCTTCCTTGTGGACACTGGTGCACTGGGTCACTTTTCCAGAGGCAGGGGACACAGCTCACGGGCTTCCTCTTCACATCTGTGAGTAAGGGTTTCCTCCAAGCAAGTGTGGATGTCCCGATGTTAGAGGTGCTAAGTGATTCTACATGATAAGCGGCTAAAAGATGAGGCGGGGAGGAAGAATAAAAAAGGCTGAGACTGTGGGACAAGTGGGGATTGAGACTGGGCGAAATGAACCAGGGAGCAGCTGCTGTGTTACCACATTGTTGACGGGAAGTTTTACGGAGAAAACTACCCATGTTACTGGGTAACTTGTGACCAGTCAGCAGTGTGGGAATTTGGAGTTGCTAATGTGGCAGAGGGAGGGCCCATCTAAGCAAGAAGGTGACTACTACTTTGAGTGATTTCAGCCTGTTTTTCCTAGCATTTTTGAGAGCAGAGAGCTGAACCCCTCTGGCCACTAGGTACATGGAAGACCCTCTTAGTTTATTCATAACCTGTGAACAGTTCACATCAAGTTGTTAATAGTGCCAATTAAAATATGATTTTAAATGGCATCAAATAATTTCTAAAGGGAAACTAATAAAGTAAGCTTTATTTGGCCTTCTTAGTATTGTTTGGACTCAACAACACTGAGAATTATCTGGTGACACCCAGTGACCACCATGGCTAGAAACAAAGTCCT
Organism: Perodicticus potto; assembly: GCA_963574655.1. Taxonomy (NCBI): domain Eukaryota; kingdom Metazoa; phylum Chordata; class Mammalia; order Primates; family Lorisidae; genus Perodicticus; species Perodicticus potto. The sequence continues at coordinate 4,143 of CAUYRH010072291.1, forward strand.
TGCTGAAGCCATGTAGAAATCTCATGTGTAGATTCCTGTGACTTCACATGTACAAAATTGGCCACCACGGTGTGGAGGACACACTTGTTTCCATTCTCCTCACTGGCCAGTTTCCCCCCATGAGTCCAAAGGTGTGTTTTTTAGTCTCTTTCCTTGGGAACAGCCAATCAAGCACCGGTCAACTTCCCTCACTCTTTGTAGGAATCACTGTGATGGTTGCAGGGTCTCTCCGCCCTGTTTGCATGTGTGATATGGAAATAGCAGCATCCACTAGTTTCCCCAGTGAACTCAGTCCCCTCTTTGCCTGGTTACAGAGGTGACCTGACCTGAAGAGCTCCGGGATTGTCAGTCCTTTATCTCGCTAGCTCAGAAGAGACCTCTTCCTAGGGTTTAGCCACTGTGGTTTAGAGCATCATCTTTTTTTTTTTTTTTTTGCAGTTTTTGGCCTGGGCTGGGTTTGAACCCACCACATCCCAGATTTGGGGCTGGTGCCCTACTCCTTTGAGCCACAGGTGCCGCCCTAGAGCATCATCTTATAAACAGGCCTTTTGAGACAGAGAGGATTCCGTGTAGATTTTTCTTAATACTTTTTTTCTTTCATGGTTATTTTTCCTTCTTATTTGAAGAAATCCCTTTCCATTTTGTGATGTTTTGGCTGTTTATAATATAATATCAAAATGAAAAACTGCACTATTAAGTGTCTGTTGTTTTACTTGATAAAACCTCGGAGCTCTGAATAAGTTGCCAGAGAGACGCACAGACTCAGTCTTACTGAAAGGGCAGCACCCGGACATTAGGGTAACTACAAGAAGTAGGACTGTTCATTTTGGTATCAATATCACAGAGTCGCTCATAGCTTTTCAAACATGTAGTTGCCTTATGATGTATTTTGGTGTAACCATCCCCCTCTGCCCTTTGGCCCTGATGCTGGGGTCGAGGAAGAGGAGGGGTCCAGGCCCTATCTCTATGAGGGTGGACCAGAAGTCTAGGATGGTGGTTGGCTTCAATTGCACTGCTGCTTGGCAGGGTGTCTGAGTATTACCTTGGTGTAATATTAAACTAGTATAATTTGCATCTTCTGATGTCCCCCTCACTTTAATATTTCCCTGACTCTGAAAGAAAACCTAAGCAGGTACCAAGACTTTTCTGTTCAGTTCTACATCACAGTTCTATGACTGCTTTAATCCCCAAACATCAGCATTTCAGTAGAGATTGAACACGTCCATAGCTAAGAGCGTTCTCCCCATTCCCACCACCGGAGCCCGTGAGTGGCAGCCGACAGCCTCCCGGGAAGGCGGGAGGGGGACGGCTGCCCCCAGAGTGGAGCGGCAGGGACTCAGGGACAAGGAGGGAGGGACTCAGGGGCTCTCAACTGACATGTGGAGGCTTTCCTGGAGAGACAGTTATCCCTGGCTCCTTACTTTTGGTTTCTCAAAGACTCCTGTGGCTGGACCCGCTTTCCTGCAAACAGCAGTCGGTGGGAAATGCACTCTGCCGGCTCTGCTTCCAGCTGCCCTTGCGCATTAGCCTTGGGCACTTGGGGTGAGTGGTTTGAGTCCCCGCCGGCCCAGGTGTGCCCCTCAGACAGCCCTCTGGGCTGAGGTGGAGACGGCAGTGGGAGTGGGGCAGGGCCCGGAGCAGTGGTGGGGATTACGCTTGCTCACTTTCTACAACTCTTCTGTAGAACGTGCTCTAACTTTTCACCCTTCTGTGGAACAAAGACTGTGCTCTAAACTGTAAGTAATTTTCGTAAAGTTATCAGCCATGTAATTCTGAGAGGAGATATATTACTAGAGATACTAAAGTGTAATTAATCACTTAAGCTTTGCAAAAAGACAAATGTATTCCACAGCTTCTAAATTAAAGTGTTTCATAATGCAACACTTAAACCCCCAAGATTGAGTTAACAATGTTAAAGTTATTATTTTTCCTAAACTGAAATCTTAATAAGAGTTTTGAAAGCAAATATTATGAAGCTTGTAGGTATAGGGTTATAGAAAATTTAGAAGCAACGTCCAAATATCTTTAGTCACCAAAACCTATAACTTATTATAACTCATTGTCATCATCAGTTTTGAAGAACATGTTATACACACACACACGTGTGCACACGCAAGGTAGCCATGAAGTTTGTGTGCAATTTAAAATGATTGTGCACGAACCTTATGGCCACCCTGTATACACACACACATATAACATGTATAGAGATGTCTATAATTACATATATAAATACACATATGTATATGCACACACACACATATGTATACATATAATACATACACATATGTATACACACACATATACATATCTGAGAATATAATCCAGGGAACATTTTCCTTTTTGTTTTTAAGAAATATCATAAGAACAGGTAGATTGAAGTTAGAAATAAATGGGGTTTGAGAGAGAACCCAGTGACCCTGCGGAATGGACATTGGAGGTGCGCTTTCATTCATTCATTCGTGTCTGTGTGACCTGAAATCGACATTTTTAGATAGCATTATTTAGAAGCTAATATAGTAAATAAACTGAGCTTCAAGCAGACATATGGAAATTTTATTTTGTTTCTTATTGAGCCTTCAGTTTAAGTGTTCTTATGTTACGTTGCAGTCTTATGTTATTTTAGTTGACCAAAATGTAAACATTTGAAAACATTATGAGTAATTGCATTCAGTTTACATGAGTTGCTCATTTATCCAAGGCTGTTCCTTTGACATGGGGTTGCAAATATTTGTTTGTTTTTCTGGGTTATTTGAAAGTCATTTGAGATGGTACCATTCATAAAGTAGTTATCACAGTATCTGACACAAGGAGAATGATTATTACAATAATGACAGTGATGACAGTGGCTGGCAAGAAGGCATCTTAGTTTATATTAGTTTATTTATGGGGAAGGGGAAGGTTGTAAAAAAAATGCAAATGGCCCAGAGATTGGAAATCCAATTGTCCAGCTTCTTCCTTTTAAATTTCGCGGTTACCTTGTTTGTTTTAGAGAATGACAGGTAAAAATAGAAATACCAGTATTTCCATAATGCTACTAGGACGTGTAGGAGTCTTCCTCTCTCTTTCCGATATTTTGCTCGGGTGTGTTCTGTGGTAAGTGGTGATAATGGACTTGCGGTGATCGGTTTCCAGCTCTCCTTTCTCTTTCCCTTATGACACAGGCATGACGTGTTTGCAACATGCCTGACTAGGGTCCAGGGCACAGTCTCTGGTCTTTGATTACTGCAAAAACAAGATCCACGTGGGTTAGAGTGAGTGCCGTTCTCCAGTCAGTAGCAGTTTCTTGAGTCAAATGTGACGTGGAATGATGTTGACTACATACACTGAGGAGCTAGAGCTTTACAGTGGAGGAGGCAGTGCAGAGAGCGGGCAGGTGCACTGCAGGAGCAGAGACCCAGTAGAGCGTCTGGGAGCAGGTGGGAGAAGGAGATTGAATGGGAATTAGGGCTCAGGGCTCTAAGTATGAAAGTGATAGTGTATTTCATGGGAGTAAGGGAATCACCATCCCAGTAACTGTCTAGAATCTCTGTTCTTTGCTCCAAAAGCTGGAATTGATTCTGGAGAAAGAAAAGTAGGCTATTGAAAAAATATCAACAAATATTTGAAAAACATTTTACTTGTGAAATTTTTTAAATGATTACATCTCCTCTCTGCTATTCAGTATAACTATAGTATGGACTTAACAGAAACAAATTGTATTGCGCAGATACTATACCAATGAGGAGGGAATATTTCTAGAGGTTGAAGTTATTATCTCTTAAAGTTATTATTTATTTAATATACATATCAATTCAATGATTTAATCACTGAATCATCAGTAGGACACATTTTACATCTCACCTTGTTTCTAAATTTGCAGATTTGATTATAAGGAAAATGAATTTAAGTTAGTACATCTTTTCCTAGATGTCCAGAAAGATTTTCATCAGTGCACTTACCAAAACGCCCATATGCTCAACAGCCATCTCATTGAGGTAATTTGTAAGAATTGGCAATGTTAGCAGTGCAACGTGGCTTCCTGTGTCTTTAAACTGATGACTCAACTCCGAAATGGTTAAAAAAAAAAAAAAGAACAAGAACAAGAATGAATTCAATAGAATGTAAACTGAAGGTGATAAAATATATTGGATGGTTACATTCATCACCAGCATCTTATTACACGTAAAAGATAGTCAGTGTCTAAAGTAATCCAAAGAATCAGTGCTAATGAGATTGTAACAAGCAATTTGATGTTCCTAAGAAAATTCTACTTCTTCAATAGGTGAGATTTGCTATCCTTTTTAAATTAGAGGGAACAGATATTTCGTGTGGAGAAAAAATAATTATAGGCTTAAAGAATTCTGCAGACTTGTTGTAAAAAATAAACTCCCACAGGCATTTTGGGTCCAGGCTGTGTCACGGAACAGCACAGGGGCAGGTGTTTACCTGGATGCTCTGAAACTGAGGTGAATTAACTGGGTTAAGTGGATGAAGTTAAGTGGTGTGAGTTTTTATGTCCTAATCTTACAACTTGGTTTTGTTCTACTAAGGATTCAGTTCGTATCGGTTTAGTTTTGAGCATGCAGTGGTATTATGTATGCATGTGTGTTTGGATTTCCAAGGTTTTTAAATATAAGAGAATATGTTGCTATTGATATTAAGGGCTAGTTAAATTTCCTATGATTTCTGTTTTTCTCTCATTGATGCAATCAGGTAGAATTTAACATTTTTATGAAATATTACAGTGTATCTGTAACTTTTTCAGGCCAAAGTCTAATTTGGGAATTCAATAAACACCGTCCTCACATATAGTTCTCCATATAATGTCTGAAGATGAGTTGATCTTTCCCTCCAAAATTAATATTCTAAAAGTGTTAATAATCTCTTAATATGTTGATTATAGAAATTAATCATGCTGGTTTAACATTTTCAATGTTGTTCATTATCCTCTAGTAGTTGCTGAAGATTTTTAAGTCTAAATCTTCTTTGTAATGATTTTGTTTTCTTTTTAATTAAGGAATTCTCTTTTTATATTTTCCATCGAATTTATGATTTTAAAAACATACACAGAGATACTGCCAGAGAGATGAATGATATAATTTTTGAAACAGTAAAATGACTCTAAGCATGTTGTTCTATTTTGTAAGATTATTTTAGTAAATTAGAATTTTCATTTATAACTGAGTGTTTCTTTAAGGATCTTATCTCATTAGAGACGGTAACCAGGAACTTAGCTTATAAAATGCTAGGGAGGGAACAGCTTTCTGCTGCATTGCAGGCAAGCTATTAAAATATCCTTTGGATACCTACACTATTTGCAGAAATCACCTGTAAAGATGTCATATAGAATCTTAGGTCAATTTTCAATTTCATCTCATAGGTTTATTAATTTATTTGCTTTGTATGTAGAGGAATTTGCCATTACTTCATAGCAAAGATTATCCATCATTACTGTGAAACCCATGTTATGCCTACTAAGCACAATAACGGTTGGAGATTTATCAATAAGCTTTAGGTTTGGGATACTATTTCTTATCAAAAAGACCTCCATCTTTCTTTAAGGCTGTGTAATATTCCATGGTATACATGTACCACAATTTATTAAAATAAATAAAACTTATATCTAATGTGACAGAGTCCTCATGGTCAGAGTCTGCTACGAGACAAAATTCTGTCTCCTTCAGAAGCAAAGGAGCAAGATTCTCCCTCTCCCTGCTCCCAGCAGGACAAGATCTAACAATGAAAGACCAGTCTCCCTCCATCACTTCCTTGAACCCATTACTTTGGCCTTGAAAAAGTAACAACTTCACCCTAGAACTGAGGCACAGGACCACTCTCCTCCCGAGGTCGCATCACTCATCTGGGGCATTTGTCTCCAACCTCTGCCTCAGGACTTGCTGAGAAGGAGGTACAGCAGCCAACACGCAGGGCCTCTTTCTGCTTCTGACCACATCTAAGCTCTCATTGCTTCCTCTCTCACAACACTAAGCCTCACTCCCCCCAAGTAAGAAAATCTTTTTCTGTTCTTAGGGCTGGAAGCTTTACTTTATCTGGACAGTTAGTCTCCCAAGCATATTGTCTATAATCTTTTGAAACTTAAAAACCTACATTTGTCTTCTTTTTTCCCCCTGCTTTCCACTAGGAATCTGTTCTCTTGAGGCAATAAATGCAAAATGTTTGTTAACTGAGTGCAAAAGGGTAGGGCTAGAAATGTGCTAGGAAAATACAGCAGTATTTTAAGCTCTTGGCCTGCTACGTTTAGTTGCCGCTTTGGCTGGTGAAATCACACCAGACAGACAATGTGGCCTCACAAAGGACCCTGCATCAGCAGAGTGGGCTCTTGCACTGTCTGCCCCATGGAGAAGTTGGAACCAGGCAGATTCACATTCTCTTCCCCTTTTCCTCATGGGTAGCGCAAGTGGTGCCCTGCCTCTAGCCAGTGGTGAATGTCCAGTTTGTAACCACAGAAAACCTTTAAGGGCTTAGCCAGAAATGCCAACCCCATAAAGGTAGTGCTCTGAATGACTGCTAATTAACTGTCTTAACTTTATGTTCTTAAAATGTCACAGTAATTCAATGTTCTGAAACTTCCAAGCATTCGTCAGATAGCCCTGTGGTTGAAAATACGGTATTGTCGCATTTTCAGTACTAAATAAGAAGCAAATTTCTGGAAGCTAGTAAACTTCTTATTTTATAGAGTTGGCAGGGTTTTAGCACAAACCATCCCCAGTTTTTTCTACTGTTTAATTAGGAGAAGTGAATGTTTGGTTGGATTTCTTGTGTTTTTTTAACTATCTCCTTTTTTTTTTGAAGAGCAAAATATACAGATATATTTGATATGGCTATGAAAGTATCCCTTTCCTAAAAGCAGAAGTATGGTCTATTTAGGTAAAATAAGAGATCGCGAGAGTCATGAAATACCCATAGATAGAAACCACAGATAAATGGATATGAAAAAACAAGCGAAAGTGAGAATTTGGAGAGTCACAAGTAAACTGAAATCATTATCTTCATTTTTGTAAAACATTAATACTATTACTAATTTTCCATTGTGTACTTAATTTTTTTATTTCAATAACGATATAAAATATTCTGAATTTTTGAGTTATTGTATATGAAATTACAAACTCTCATGTACTTATAAATGTAAAGTATTATAATACTCAGTGAAAGACCCACAAAGGAAGTGTTGGAAACCTTTATCTCTCTGAAATACCCTGATTAATTTCAAGATAAAAAGTCTTGGTAATATCGCAAGATCATCTTTTTTTCATCTCTGGGTAGAAAAATAATTCACCATCTGAATGTCCTTTTAAATCCTTAATTTAATGGCCTTTTAAAAATACAGACTTTGATTAAATTCTTTAAGATTAAGTTAAATTTTTTCTATCCCAACTTAATTCTGTCCTTATAAGGAAATATTTTCCCTTTCATCTCTAATAAAAGTTTATGAGTCCAACTTTCAAAAGTGATGTCTCTGACTTTTTTCTATCTCAAATGTAAGGAAGTTCTAGGACTTAATTTCACTTCACAGTAAACCTCTTACAAATTTAGCACAAACTTTAATTTGCTAAGGTACAATGTGAGTTTTTATAATAATAACCTAAGTCTTTCTCATTAAATTTTCGAGTTTCATAAAATTATTTGCCTAAGCTACTTAACTTAACAAGTTTTAGCAATCTCTGTTTTCTGGCCCAAGAGGATAATGGAAAGAGAAAATGGTTCTATAATCAAATACTATATATATCAAATACTTTTAGTTTCAGACTTTACCAAGTTGGCTACCTTAGCACCCCTGCATCCCCCCATTCCCATTGTTGCCATTAAATAGCACGATACCCACCATCAAACATCCAACCCCTATTTTTCCTCTTCCTCTTCTTCATTAACCTGAATTGATCCTCTCCTGTCTCAGACATCCAGACCAATTGTCCTACCTCATCTGTATGTGTCTTGGAGTATTTATCCATTTTGCCATTACATTACAGTTACTGTTGAATATGCCTTTCTCCTTTACTAGGCGATATGCTCCAACTGACTGATGTATAGTCAGTTCCTGTACATCTCCAGCCCTAAAAATATAATGAGTGATGGATGAATAGGTAAGCAAATGGAATGCCTAATACATATTCTATTGAGTCAAGCCCACGAAATATCAGTATGAATCTGTAATTAAGATGCAACAAGACAGCTGAGTTATGAAAATTACACTACAGTAAATGATTAAAAAAAAAACAAAAAAACATCTTTTAGAATACTTAAGAGACTTCCTTTGTTCAAACCCGGATAAAGCACCTCCTTCTCGGTAAGATGCCTCTTCCTCATTGATTTATGGTGAAATATGAGTGCAATTTCCTGTCCCCTCACCAGTGTCAGTTTCTCTTTTTGGTGCACGCAGATTTTTCAGGCTCCTCAGTTAACAAAAGCATCACCTCAAGAAACGTGGGTAAGTATAAGATTGGAAAATAAGATTTTTAAGTAGATAAACTTAAATATTTGATTGTCAGTAATGTTCACGATATTTTGTTTGGCTTAAGGTGAATAAGCGTGGGAAGAGAGAAATGAAGAAGATACATGGTTTCCTCTGATGTGAGCAGTGGCACAGGGTCAAAATTTAAATTTAGAACCAGTTGGATAAAACCATAGATGTACAAAAGGAGGATTTTTGTGCTCTCTTTTCAGGAACTAGTGTATTAGAAAACTGCTTTAAGTATTTAACAGAAACCTACCAGCTCCTGGCGGTAGAACTATCTGGCACCATTTCCTCACCAGTACCATGGCCTGGCAATACTTTTTAGACGTATCAGAAATAATGTGAGGTTAGAAAATAATATTTCCATACTAATAACTATTGACTAGTAATTATTAGCCAATAAGTGACTATAACAGTGCCTGAAATACAGCAGAGTCTTAATAAGTAATTCTTAACCTGATAGATGAAAGCAAGCATTTCCTATAATACTACAAGAAAACATTTTATTTTTGGTCCCTGTCCTCAATGATTTTTACTATTTTCAGAGCTGGTTAGGAACAGATATAATCTAACATACATGTGGTAAAAATTAAAATAAAAATTTAAAACTAAACCAAATTTCTCAGGGCTGATTCCATAAGCAATTTTCTGAAAATTTGGCTATGATTTGACATGATTTCCCCAAATAATATCTGAAAAAGATGCATGAATACTATAATAAGAATTATATACAGTACTCTATTAAAATCATAGCTCCACACAAATTAGATTAACAACCGTTAATTTTACTGTGTCACTTTACAAGTTAGGCTAAGTGCCTGTGCCTTCTCTGCTATGCTCTGTCTCTCTAGATGGCCAAAGACGATCTCCTTTCAGGAAATGTAGGGGACGGCACAATAGATGGTGGCAAAGTACTAATGTTATAATTCAAATGGCATTATTAGTGGCGTACAAGGAACATTTACCATGTGCTAGGTAATTTGTTTCATGCGTCATTTCATTTAACCCTCACAAAAGCCATATGAAGTGGGTACTAACTTACATGCATGAAAACTGGCACATACAGAGGTGAAGAAACACAGATAGTCCCAGATCCCCTGAGTGCCATTGAGAGGCTTTTGATCTGTCTCCAGAGCCCACGCTCCTAACCACAAGCCTGTACTGCCTCTGCTGAGCCGTGGAGAAGAGGCCCAGGATCTGCTTCATTAAACCATTCTGTCTTGTGGTTGTTTAAGTAAAGGTAGGAAACGCTTTTACAATTAGAGAATTTCAATCTGTTGAGAACTTTATCAACCTTCGTAAACTCATTTTTCCCATTTTATCTATCTCATTGTTTTGGGTTTTTTTAAATAATATACTCATTGAGCAAGATGCACAAAGGAGGAGTAGGTACCCACTGGCCGTTAACCAATCTTCTAAATCCTAGTCCCAAAGGATTGAGGATTCAATTGTTCTCCCCCAGTCACATGAGCGTAGTGGTGGAGCTCAGGTTAGGCACTCATCAGAGTCCCGTCCTCAGGAGTTTATTTAATCCTTCGTACATCTCAGACTTTCTTCTGGTGTAAATTTCCTTCTTCATGTACATCCTTTAGAAGTTTCTTTAGTAAGTATCAGGGGTATAAATATTCTTGATGGCTGCTTTTATGAAAATATTCTAATTTTTTAAAACTTCAGAACATTATGGGGGTACAAACATTTTGATTATATGAATAGTTTTTGTGCAGTTTGAGTCAAAGTTATAAGTGTGCCTATCACCCAGATAATGTGTATTGTACCCATTAGATGTGAATTTACCTGACCCTTCTTCTCCTCTCCCTCCCGCTTGCTTTCTGTTGACTTTTATTACCATATGTGCACATGGGTATTGATTAATTAGTTCTAATTTAATATTGAGTACATATAGTGTTTGCTTTTACATTGTGGAGATACTTTGCTTAGAAGAATGATCTCCAGTTTCATCCAAATTGTTACAAAGGCAATTAGTTCACCATTTTTATGACTGTGTACTATTCCATGGTATACATATGCCACATTTTATTAATCCATTCATGTATGATGGGCACTTGAGTTGATAGGACATCTTTGTGAATTGTGCTGAAGTAAACATTTACACGCACGTGTCTTTTTGATAAAATTACTCTTGTTTTCCTTTGGTTAAATACCCAACAGTCAGATTGCTGGATCAAATGGTAGATCTGCTTTTAGTTCTTTCAGCTATCTCCCTGAGTTTCCACAGCGGTTCTACTAGTTTGCAGTCCCACCAGCAGTGTATCAGTGTTCTTTTCTTTCCACATCCACGCCCCTATCTGTTGTTTGGAGACTTTTTGATAAATGCTATTCTCGCTAGAGTTAGGTGATATCTCATTGTGGTTTTGATTGGCATTTCCCCGGTGATTAGAGATGTTGAGCATTTTTTCATATGTTTATTAGTCATTGGTCTTCTTTTGAAAAGCTTCTGTTCATGTCTTTTGCCCACTTTCTAATGGGACTGATTGTATGTTGTCTATTCACACTATTGATTCTTTCCTTGGCTGAGGAAAAGCTTTTTTTAGTTTAATCAAGTCTCATTAGTTAAAGTCCTAGCTTTTGCTCTAGTCCTTGAAAGTTAGTTCTGTTAGGTATACAATTATAGGATGACATATATTTTCTTAGCATTTTAAGAGTATTAATCCCAATTACTTGGTTTCTGTTATTGTTGTTCAGACTGCTTTGGCAGTCCGAATTCCATTTTTTATAGGAAGTCCGTCTCTTCTCTCTGGCTTTTTTCTTAAGTCTTTGCTGTTCGGCAGTTTTATTGCATTCTCACTATAGATTTCTATTTTTATTTGTCTTTAATTCTATTTGGGATTTGCTAGCCTTCATAAATCTGAGGATTCCATGTTCTACATCAGCTCTAGATGCTCTCAGCCATTATCTTTGTGAATATTGCCTCTTCCCTATTCTCTATTTTTCTATCTTTATGGAACTCTAATTTTACATATGCTGAACTTTTTACTTTATTCACCATGTCTCTTTGGTATTTTCCCATCTCTTTAACTCTCTAATAATGTTGTGTTATTTCTTAAGCTCTACCTTGCAGTATACTTAGTCTCTCTTCAGCTGGACCAAATCACTTGGTTAGCCCTTGTGTTAATTTATTTAAATTATCACAGAGCCAGGTTCAGGGGTACGCTCCTGTAATCCTAGCACTGTGGGAGGCTGAGGCAGGTGGATCCCTTGGGCTCAGGAGTTTGAGACCAGCCTGAGCAACAGTGAGATCCCATCTCTAAAAATAGCTGGGCATGGTAGCGGGTGCCTATAGTCCCAGCTACTCAGGAGGCTGAGGCAAGAGGATCTCTGGAGCCCCAAAGACTGAGGTTGCTGTGAGCTATAATGCCAACATGGCCCAGATAGCCTGGGCCCCAGAGTGAGACTCTGTCTCATAAATAAATAAATAAATAAATAAATAAAAGTTTTTATTTCTAGAACATCTATTTCAAGCTTTAAAAAATATGTCTGACCATTTTTTATAGTCTCTTGCTCATTATTCATGTGTTTAAATTCTTTTATATTTCTTTAAACATACTTAAACACATTTGTTTTGAGTTATGTATATACTAATTTTATCCGTAAAGCTTTTACATAACTGTTTCTCTTCTTTCTTCTACTCAATCTCACTCATAAGGGCTTATTATTCGTCTGTGTGTGTCTGGGTGTGCGTGGGGAGGGTGTTAATTAGGTCATATTTGTTAGAACTTATCTGTGAGATACTTTGATGCCTGAGTTGAGGGAAGCTTCCTCAAGGGAATATTTATTTTAAGTTCTTCCAGATACCCAGAATTTATTTTTTAAATATAGTAAGCCTTTGTTTTTGGTGAATTTATTTCCACAAGTATTTAAATTGCTTGTTTATTATTTTGTTTCTCTGAATCACTTTTTGCACTCATATGACAGAAGTAAAATCATATCATTTCTTCAGAAGGTGTATATGCCACATCTTCAGGTAAGAGAAGTCTTTGTCAGGAAGCTTTACATCCCATCTCACACAGCATTTTGATTCCACTTTTTAACTTTTTAGTTGCAAAACAGTTTATATGCAGAAAAATGCACATATCCTAAGTGTACAGATGGCTAAATTTTTACAAACCTACCATACTGTGGAAAACAACACCCATGTCAAGAAACAGAACATTACCAAGGTCTCAGAAGTTTCCCTCATACCCTATTCCAGCATTACATGATCCTTACCAAAGGTAAACACTTCCCAGTCTCCTAAAAGCATAAGTTAACTTTACCTGGTTTTTATCAGATAGTATATTCTCTTTGTACCTATCTTTTTCTATCACTCAGCATTAAATTTCTGAGCTTCTACCATGTGGTTGAATATAGCAATAATTTGCTCATTTTCATTGATACATAGATTTTAACAGAGTTATTGTATTACAATTTAATTATTTTACTGCTAAGGGGCATTCTGGTTAGGAATAATACAAATGGTGGCTCTGTGAACATTACATTAATATTTCTAGTATAGGGCCACGCCTGTGGCTCATCGAGTAGGGCACTGGCCCCATGTACCAAAGGTGGTGGGTTCAAACCCAGCCTCGGCCGAACTGCAAAACAGAAAAATAGCCCGGCATTATGGCAGGCACCTGTAGTCCCAGCTATTCGGGAGGCTGAGGCAAGAGAATCACCTAAGCCCAGGAGTTGGAGGTTGCTGTGCACTGCGTAATGCCACAGCACTCTACCAAGGGTGATAAAGTGAGACTCTGTCTCTATAAGAAAAAAAAATTATAAAATAAAATAATTATTATTATTATTCTAGTATATACCTTTTTGTTAACATAGCTATGTATTTATGTTGATCATATACCTAGAAGTAGAATTGCTGAATTATAAGGTATATATAACTGCCAAACAGCTTTCCAGCCAACAGTATATAAGGGTCCAAGGGCTCTATATCCCCACCAACACTTGATATTTTGTCTTTTTTCCATTTCATTTATTCTGGAGGGTGTGTTATGGATGGCATTGTAATTTTAATTTGAATTTCCCAGATAACTAAGGAAATTGAACATGTAGATTGGCCTAAAGTTTGTGGGATCAAACTAATAATGTAGACTCAGGCTCAACTTCCAAGAGAGGACTGGCCAGAGTCCATGAGTACTCAGGGAAAGACTTTTTTATTATACCTCCTCACAAAAATCAAGCTGGAGCAGAGAATTCGCCATCTTTTCTCTGCTATCTGCAAATGGACACAGAGGTTGTTATTTTGTTTGTTTTCTAGTTTGCCTTTTCCCTGAGGGCAGAGGTTCCTGAATCCCACCATCTATGGAGTGGTCAAGGACCCCTTCCTGCCTGCATGGGCCCAAAGCTGCTCCCTAATTCCTCCAATCCAGGGACTCCTTTTGGTTCCTCCTTGTCCACATGTGCCTCCAGAATACCCAGAGCTTTGGTGCTTACTCAGTTTCCTGAGGTCAGCTCCCACCTCTTCTTGCCCATTACACATTTTCCACTTGGGAAGCTTCATATTTATTTGAAAGTCTTTTTGTCACATTTTAATCATAGTTTTAGGTGTGATAAAAGTAGATGATTTCAGGATTTTTTTAGTTCTCCATTTTGTTTTGTGACCGGGATATGCTATACAGTCTGGAAATGGCTTATTATGCTAGCAGAACCCTCATGCCTTGTGGTGGGAGGTCTCTTTGTGCCTAGCACTGTTGGAGGGACTAGTTCTGATGGCCTGTGAGGTGTTTCCATAAAGCTCTCTGGGAAGGTATCCATCACGTGTCTTCATGTAAATCATCCAATAGGCCTCACTAGCAAAGGAATGTAGACAAAAGTCTTCTTCTGCTCCTGGATGGCTCCTCTACTCTTATGTGAGCCTATGACTTCATAGCTTTAAAAAGAAGCTAACCTGGTAAATAATCAGCTATTAGGGTGAAAACTGGTGATCCCAAGATTTTACCCAGAATTGAGAACATTTTCTCCTCTCATTTAGAAAACTGTAAGAAAGATAAAATCAGCCCATGAAGGAAGAAGAAGAATAAACAAAAAGAGGTAAGGTTGTATAATTATATATTAAGGTTCAACAAGTTATATTTTAAAATTCTACAATGTTATAGTATTTCTTATGATATTTCCTTGAATAATAAGGTTATTTTGAAAATGCCCCTTATACCTAGATGGCATATGGAATTAAAATTTTGAAAATCATATAACTATACAGTTTATCATATACTCAAATGCATTTTTACTTATCCCAAACAAATAATTGAATTTTCTATCTTTAATTGCTAAAATGGCTCTTTAACTTTAGTTTTTCATTCTTAGGTCATGTCCAGTGATAAATATAATTCCCTGTAGCATCCCTTGGGTAATTCTTATTTGAAATAAGTAAAACACCTCAGCTTGACTTTATTTATTAAAATCAATGATATAATATTTTGTTTTCAATACCTTCATTAAGATTTAATGCATTTGTAATATCTTTGATAAATGAAATAAAAAGAAATTGTTTCAAAATCATGATCATACTGGTGCTATGTATCTTTTAAACATCTAAACTATACTTATTTGTCTTTCAATACAGAAACAAAGGCATTTTAAAAAGAGATTTCAATCTCTGTGAAAAAAAAGCCTTATATATTCATGTTTGCACCAATCTCCTGTGAAACTCATGAAGAAAACCCAATTGAGGACAACACTCTGTGGAAGCTAACAGATACAGCAGGTGGTTCTTGAGGACTCTTTCTTAGCATCCTGTGATAATGAGCACATGGACTTCTGTTTGTCAAATTCCATTGACCACTTTAGCTAACTGCCAAGAGCCTGGATCTGACTTCCAACCATTGACTTCTATGTGAACATTGATCTACATCCACCGTTTAAAAGCATTGATGAATGAATCAGAATTTTAGCAAACAAAAAAAGTAAAAAAAAATATTCTTACTAAAGGAGAATTTGATGTATTGAAAACTACAATGAGGCAAGACTGACTTTTCTATTTACCTTCCAAGAGCTAATGTAATTGCCACCTTAAAAAGAAAAAATGAACAGCACATGTATTGACGAACAGCATGACATGGATCACTATTTATTCCCAATTGTGTACATCTTTGTGATTATAGTCAGCGTTCCAGCCAATATTGGATCTCTATGTGTGTCTTTTCTGCAAGCAAAGAAAGATAGTGAATTAGGGATTTACCTCTTCAGTTTATCACTATCAGATTTGCTATATGCATTAACTCTCCCCATATGGGTCAATTATACTTGGAATAAAGACAACTGGACTTTCTCTCACACCTTGTGCAAAGGGAGTACATTCGCCATGTACATAAACTTTTACAGCAGCACAGCATTCCTCACCTGCATTGCTGTTGACCGATATTTAGCAGTTGTCTACCCTTTGAAGTTTTTTTTCCTAAGGACAAGAAGATTTGCATTCATGGTCAGCGTATCCATCTGGGTATTGGAAACCATCTTCAATGCTATCATTTTGTGGAAAGATGAAACAACTATTGAATATTGTGATGGTCAACAGTCTAATTTTACTTTGTGCTATGACAAATACCCTCTGGAGAAATGGCAAATCAACCTCAACTTATTTAGGACATGTACAGGCTATGCAATTCCTTTGGTCACCATAATGACTTGCAACCAGAAAGTCTACCAAGCTGTGCAGCGTAATAAAGCCACAGAAAATGGTGAGAAAAAAAGAATTATAAAACTACTTATTAGCATCACATTGACTTTTGTCTTATGTTTCACTCCCTTTCACGTGATGCTGCTGATTCGCTGCATTTTAGAGGGTGATAGGAATTTTGATTACCACAGCAAATCTGGGAAGTGGGCTTACACAATTTATAGAATCACGGTCGCATTAACAAGTTTAAATTGCATTGCTGACCCAATGCTATACTGTTTTGTAACTGAAACAGGAAGATATGATATGTGGAATATATTAAAATTCTGCATTGGGAAGCGTAATACGTCACAAAGACAAAGAAAACACCTACTTTCTACCTCTACAAAAGATACTGTGGAATTAGAGGTCCTGGAATAGAACCAAGGGTATTTGGGGGAGGGGGTGGAGAGAGGGAGAATAAAGTACACAGTATCAAATCATCTTGATGATACAATTATATTTTGAAAAGCAAATCTAGAACTAAGGGCTCACAGAGATGTTTTTATCCTATCCAATAGAAACATTTTTAAAGTGCATTGTAAAGCTCACCCCTTGAATTTTATTAAATGAGGTATATTAAACAAAATTAAATATTTTTCTCATGACTCAGGGTCATTATTATTAATGGCGATTTTTTTTTTTTTTTGTATCTGTGCTATAATCCCTAAGAGGTCAGTAAGGTGTACAGGACTTTGTATCCGGGCTTTATGATTTTGCTCACCCTAGGCTTTCGGCCATTAGTTCTTTCAATACTAGGTAGCTATTTTTAACAACCTCAACTTCTACATACCGCTCTAGGCTTTTCAGTCATTAACGAGTATTTATTGAACCCACCTCAGATATTCAGTTTGTGTTAACTACTGAAGCTACAAAAGAAATAGTCTCATGAAGCCTCATGAAGTTTACATCAATTCAGAAACCTAGTCAATGAGCTTGAAATGCTTCTATATTAAAAAGAATAGTCGGCTCGGCGCCTGTGGCTCAACAGGCTAAGGTACCAGCCACGTACACCTGAGCTGGTGGGTTTGAATCCAGCCCAGCCCGCCAAACAACAATGACGGCTACAACCAAAAAATGGCCGGGCGTTGTGGTGGGCGCCTGCAGTCCCAGCTACTTGGGAGGTAGAGGCAGGAGACTCGTTTGAGCCCAGGAATTGGAGGTTGCTGTGAGCTGTGATGCCACGGCACTCTTTCCAGGGTGACAGCTTGAGGCTCTGTCTCAAAAAAAAAAAAATAAATAAAATAAAAAGAATAGTCTCCGAGTTTTGTTTTGATCTTTTTTTTTAGAATTTGTACAGAGTGCAACATTGAAATTATCGTAAGTTCAGTATCTAGACAAATAGGTAGTTTCATTAAATTTTACATTCAGAGGCTTCTTTTTCATTTAGAATATTTACAGAGTCTTGTATATTAAGACTGAATATCCTTTTATATTCTTTTGAATCCTCATTGCGGAAATTATACTTTCTAGTTTTAGGCAGAAATTTTTCCTAACTAAAGTACGTCTAAAGATTTTTCTATCGTATTTTCCTTCCTTTCCTTCTCTTACCTGTCTGTTCTTTCTACTCCCTCCAAAATGATCAGACAGCAAACGTCTTGATAACATTTGGTGCTCTCACCCTAGAAAACAAAATCCAGACAGGAAAGACGAATATCCTTTCAATAATGAATTTCTAGACACACACTGAAAAATCAGTGAGTGCACAAACTGACAACATTTTCCATTAAAGTCTTCCATGATAGCGGGCGTACGTCTTGGAAAAATCAAAAGATCCAAAAACAATTTTCCCCACATCGGGAAACTCAGATGCAGATGTGGCCTTGTTCAAGATCACACCATTGGTAGAAGGCAGAGTCAGGTCTTGAACCCAAGAATCCTAACTTCCCTACAGAGTTGTTTTTTCCCCTTTCTGCTTTTTTTTAAACTTCTGCTATTTCTTTCTTTAAAAATGATAAAGACAGATGCATGAAGAGCTGTTCAATGTAGTCATTAGGTTTAGGTCAGGATGAAGGGGAAAGGGAGAGTGAATTCATTAATAAATACCTCTGGGAATATACCTCTAAAGATCACATAGAAAGTAATTAAACTGATGTTATAGAAAACCGACTAGCACTTTCCCTCAGTTGTTTGAGGGAGAGAGTTGGTTGAGGTCAGAAAGACATCGCAAATAGGAATTTGTGGCACCCTTAGTAAGAATGTTCTGCTGGCCAGGTGCAGTGGCTCACACTTGTAATCCTAGCACTCTGGGAGGCTGAGGCAGATGTACTGCTTAAGCTCAGGAATTTGAGGTTTCTATGAGCAAGAGCAAGACCCCACATCTACCAAAAATAGAAAACTTAGCTGAGTGTGTTAGCAGGTGCCTATAGTCCTAGCTACTTTTTGAGGCTAAGGCAGGAGGATTGCTTCAGCACAAGAGTTTGAGGTTGCTGTGAGCTAGGCTGATGCCATGGGACTCTAGCCAGGGCAACAGAGAGAGACTCTGCCTCAAAAAAGAAAAAAAGAGAGAGAGACAATATTCTACTTAATAATTAACAGCAAGCATTTGTTAGATATTGTGCGACAAATTCCCAAGTGAACCAGGCTTCCCAAACCTCCCAGAAGCCTATCTTTCCTATCAGAGCAGGACCAATCATGGAGACTCAGCCATGCTGGTTGAGGTCAAAGAGACATCGCAAGTAGGAATTTGTGGCACTCATGTGGTTTAAGACAAAATACTCTAGAACTAAAATTATCTATAATCTCAACATTGGAAAGTTAATAGTTAATCCCTTGGTTTTTTAAAGGCCTTTTAGGTTGTTGTTTTTAACTAAAATTACCCAGTAAACTGAAAATACTTCTAGAAGAGCTGGGACCTTTTATTACCTCTGTTATTACCAGAGACCATATTGTCTAAAGACCTAGACTGGGAGACCAGATCATCCAGCTGTTTGACTTCAGATATGTTTATAATTTCCCCAAGTCTCAATTTCTACAAAGTGCAGGGACAATAGTAACACCTGCTTTTAACAAGTAGATGTGAAAATACTCTGTAAACTGTGAGCTTAGGAGTTTGAGGTTTCTATGAGCAAGAGCAAGTCTAAATGTTCATTGAGCAGTCTAAATGTTCATTGTTATTAGTTATTCTCATCTTTCTCGGGATTGTAGGAAAACTTACCCAAGACATAGAAAAGTCCATAAAGGGATACCGGATGTAGGAATGGAGTGATGTAAGCTGGTAGGTGCTGGTTCCAGGACGCCACTGCTATAATTACTTCCTCCAGGCGGTTAAATACCTTCATTAAGGTAATATAAGGACCTTCAGTGTTTCCAGTTCTGCAGGACATTCCCAATAGTGCCTGCTTCTAGGATTTCATGATTCTGAGGAGACCCACACTGTGACATCAACATACAGGTAGGTATTTATTTTTAATTCATTTAACTTTTTGATTTTTTATTATCTTATTTGAAATGTTATTTTAGAATTTAAAAACTCAAAACAGGCATCCTTGATAGGCCAGGGTATGGACCAAGTACAGGTTTTTGAAATCTCCATTTTCCTTACTCAGTCTGGGGCTTCATGGATGAAGGGGAACTTTGAAACACCTAAAATAACCACTTCATTTGGTCCAAATTATTTAACATTATCTCCCCTGGAGCATTATGAGAAAATATGCTTTACCCATCCTGTTTTATTCCTTTTCCTGTATTCCTTTTTTGTATTTTATTTTTTGAGACAGAGTCTCACTCTGTTGCCTGAGTAAAGTGCTGTGACTTCATAGCTAACAGCAACCTCAAACACTTGGATTCAGGTAATCCTCTTGCCTCAGCCTCCCAAGTAGCTGGGACTACAGGTGCCCACCACAATGCCCAGCTAGGTTTTGTATTTTTAGTAGAGATGGGATCTAACTCTTGCTCAGACTGGTCTTGAACTCCTGAGCTCAGGCAATCCACCCACCTTGGCCTCCCATAGTGCTAGGATGAGCCACTGCTTCCAGTCCTTTTTCATATTCAAGCTAAGCTAACAGGTTTTCCCATGACATTAGATTTCAACTCTTTAATGTGATGATCAAAAAAATGATCACTTACCATTGCCTCTGTTGACTTTAACTTGATTTATTTTTAGTTAGACGCTGCTGTTTTTAAAATAGAATCTGTGATACAGAGCAAATAGGCATTTTTTGACAATACTTTCATCGTGCCCTGTGATTCTTTTTGTCCTGTCCTCACTGTCATTCTGCTAGCCATGCATGAGGCCCCCTGTTCTTTTCCGGCTTAACCTATCCATAGGTTGCTATGGAAACACAACAGCTACTATATCATCCTAATCCAAGAAGGCCTTTGTGCTGATAGATACCTTTGTCTCGGTCTATTGGGTGACCCGGCTGTTGAATCAGAAGAGTTTCTCCAATACACACCCACAGACACACACAATTTATGGATACATACAAATGACTTGCCCCATCTCACAAAACAAACCAAAAAGCAAAAATCCCTGGGACCTTTTAACATGTGCTTTTACTGGTCTCTACATGTTTTTAACACCAACCAGTAGAACACATATTACCTCCTTGACTTCTGAAATAATCCACCCCTGGCTATTTTTATTGTCTTACTTACTAAATCAATAGCCCAGGGGTCTGAAGGAGGGGGACGTTTTTAAGATTCTCCCTCTCTCACCCTCTTTCCTTCATTCTCCCTCCATCAGAAGTGGCTGCTAAGGGACCTATGGTAAGAAAACTCATCTCTGCATTTTTTTCTTTGCTGTACTTGTCTGGAAAACTTTAGTTCTGAAGGAGTTTTATTTATATCTACTGGGTAAGCAGCCTTGAGGAAAAATCATAGAAATTTAATTTAAAAGAATGCAGAAATGTACTCTTTTAAAACTTTTTTGTTCATAATATTAATGCCTAATTCAACCCAAGTACAAATATATGTATATGTATATATTTCACCATGACCTCTATTTTCCCTTTTATTTTTTGTTGTTTCAAATAGCTTAAAGACAGAGGGAGCACAACCTGATTAGCTTCATGTTATTAGTTACATTAGTTGAATGTAGCTGGTTTCAAAGAATCAGCTGAACATGGCAAACATGTATCAAATATGGGGTGAGGGGAAATGATAAAAGGGTTAAAATTCTTTTTTTCTCCTAAAACATGTAGTTACTCACTACATCACTTGTGGCTAGCCAAGAAAACCATGCCAGGGTCCTGCCTGTGGACACTAGGTTCCATCATGTTCTGTACAAAACCGAGTTCACTGACAGGCACCACCCTAGAAAAGCAGAGCAGCCTAAGATGACATTTTTTTACCTAAGAAACAAGAAATAGTATGCAGTAGATACACCACAAACTGGAAATGAATGGGGGGAAATGTCAAGATTCCCTTCACATTCATTTAATTCTCTGCTGTATGAAAAGCTCTGCAATCATCAGATAATTTCACTTGGTTTAAATTCCATGTATCATCCCAGTTATTTTTTTTTTTTTACAGTTAGTTACATTCCATCGTAGGGAACAAGAAAATGTACAGCTAAATTGTGTAATTTCTACAGGATTGTTGACATGACATTGAAGATATGTCCTTAGGTAGTTATCTTACTCATGTTAGAAAATACTGGCCACCTTTCATGTAAATAGAATCACAAAACATTTACACTCTAAGCAGTTTGCATCTTTATTTACTATTATGAAATTATATTTTATGTAATCCAAGATGGAATTCAACATATGTATGATTATAACTTCTGATTATTGCTCAATGTGGGCACTGAAGAGCAATTAAATTTGTTATCTTGAATTGCTTAAATCTATTCTTCCCCAAAGAACAGCAATACAATCATGTTCTAATTTAACAGCATTTGCATATCATTAAACATATAATGGCCTGTAATTTATTCCTTTTTGCCTATACTTTTCCAAAGCCTTTTATGAACCACCATTGGATTTTTGCTTAAAAAAATAGATTATGGGGTGCCACCTGTGGCTTAAAGGAGTAGGGCGCCGGCCCCATATGCCAGAGGTGACAGGTTAAACCCAGCCCCAGCCAAAAATACTGCAAAAAAAAAATAGGTTATGACTCCTCAATGTTAAAATTATTAATACATAGTCAACAGAGAAATGAGCTATAAAAGTCTCTGTGTTATCCAGTGTCAGCTCTGGAATAAAAACATGAATTTTATTATCTAGGAAATGTGCAGTCATTCAATTTTAAATCCTATGTAATCAAGAAAACTTACCCTGCAATGACTTAACTTGCCAAAACTACAAGAAATATTAACGTCTGTTCTCAGCACTTCATTGAAACTTCTTGGATACTTGCTTAAACTTGTAAACATCCTTCTAAAAAAATCCTTTTTAGGATTTCTCTGAAGTTTCTGATCTTGCCTCCTAGATTATTGACACTAACAATTAACTTGGAAATCTTGATTAGTAATTTGAAAACAACTTTCGTCTGACCTCTGAAAAACTGTTCTTAAGGGTATTGTCACTGCTGATCATAATCATTTGTGGAGTGAACTTGCCTGCTGTGCTTTCAAATCCAGAAAATACTGGTGTTCACCCACTGAAAAAAAGTGTTTCCATGCTCCAGGAAAAGGGTAAGTTTTAGCTAAATAAAGGAAGTCAATGTTGTTTGTAAGTCACTAGTAAACAGTCTCCAAAGCCAGACATTGTGGAGAAAGAAGAGAATATTTTATTTAATTAATTAATTTATTTATTTATTTTGAGACAGAGTCTCACTAGGTTGCCCTTGGTAGAGTGCTGTGGTGTCATAGCTCACAGCAACCTCAAACTCTTGGGCTTAAGCTATTCTCCAGCCTCAGCCTCCCGAGTAGCTGGAATTACAGGCGCCCGCCACAATGCTTGGCTATTTTTTGGTTAAAGTTGTCATTGTTGTTTTAGCAGGCCTGGGTTGGGCTCAAACCTGCCAACTACGGTGTTTGTGGCTGGCACCCTACTCACAGAGCTATGGGCACAAAGCCAGGAGAGAATTTTTTAAATCCCTTAAGCTCCCATCTCATATCAAGAAGCAGGTATAAATAACTTAAGTTTGGAGTTTCCTGTATACCAAGGAGTAAACAAATCTCCTGCTATTCAGGGTAATAAAAAAACCTGGCTTCCTGACTATGGGAATAAGGCAAGGAAGAGTTAATATGAAGGGGTCGGAGATAAATGCTGAACCTCATGGCCTAAGAGCAGTAGAAACTTAAAGAAGAGTCAGAGCTAGCAGTTTGCTTTCCTTGAAGGCAGCTGCAAGCCTCTGGGGAGAAAGCCATATAGCCTGCTGCATATTACTATGGTATAAAAATAGATACAGTTATGCAGGTTGAGCACTGCACAAGAAATTTGTGTCTAAGGGGGTACCATTCATTTCACAGACATTGCTGATTTGCGTATTTATCATGGCAATTTTGTAGCATATGGCAGCAAAGTATGTGTTCTAATAAATTACCATGACAATTTTCTAACCACAGAAAGGAAAATGTCTTGAGGAAGGCATATCTAATTTGCATTGAATGTCCTATGAGCAGCATGACCCTACCTCTATCCTGGTCCCACAAGGCCATATAAGACTCTTCTACCACAGAACCATTGTGGAAGAAGATAGGATAGGAGAAGTTAAGCAAGTATATGTGGAGATATATTTAATTCGCAAGTGAAATAATTTTTGTACCCTGTTATCCAGCAGGTTGGTGAGACAGGAAGGAGGAACAGACCAATAACAGAATATAAACTCACTTTTTTGTGTGTGCACAATTGAGTAATAATGTGATCCATAGTCTCTCAGATGTCTGGAACAGAAGGAAAAGGAAACATACCTATTTTTAGAACAATCACATCCACTTGTGATTATAACCCAGGTTGCATCTGGGTCAAATCACCTAGTGCAATGGTTCTCAAACTTCACAGTTTATAGGAATCACCAGAGAATCTTTGTTTTAAAAGCACCTTCTTCAGTAAATCTGAACTGGAAGCTGAGTTTCCCCATGTCTAACAGATTCCTGGGCACTGCTGGTGCCGGAGTTACATGATTTTTGAGTCTACAGCAATGGTTCTCAGACTTTAGCCTGGACCGCAATCACCCAGAAGGCTTGTTAAAACAGGATACTGGGCCTCATCCTCAGAAATGCTGATTTGGTAAACCTGGGGTAAAGCCTAAGCATTTGTATTTTTGACAAGTTCCCTGATGACTCTGATGTGAATGGGTCACACTTTCAGAACTGCTCTAATAATAAAATGCAGCTTTCTTCTAAGGGCCTCTTATTAACTGCCAAATGATAAGATGCAGTTCCTCCCAGTGAAGATATGGATCCTTCCCACCCCCAAGTTCAGTCCCCACTTCCTGTTTGCTAAGACACAGAAATTCTCAGGTCATGGTCTAGGCTCGAACACTGTGACCAATAAAGTCTCTTTTTAAATTGTTTTTTAACTTTCTGGTTAATATGAGGGTAAACAACTAGGTAGAATATTTGCACTTGTTAGGTAGAGTCCCACTTGCAGTTGTGTCCCACACCCAAAAGGTGTGCTATATACCCTTGCATTGTGCCCATTCAACGGGAGCACACCCATCCCCTTCCTTCTCCCCCTCCCTTCTCTCTCATTACCCCTCCCCACAACTTGAGTTGAATTGAGATTTTTCTCTTATGTGGGCATGAATTAGATTATCTACTGGCTTCATATTAATATTGAGTACATTGGACACTTGCTTTTCTGTTCTTATGATACTTTACTAAGAAGAATATGTTTCGACTCCATCAGGGTAAATACAAAAGGTATGAAGTCACCTTCTTTTTATGGCTGAATAGTGTTCCATGGTGTACATATACCACAGCTTGTTAATCCATTTCTGGGTTGGCAGGCATTTAGGTTGTTTCCACATCTTGATGATTATAGATTGAGCTGCAAAAAACAATCTAGTGATAATGTCCTTATGATAAAATTATTTTTTTTCTTCTGGGTAGATGCCCAGTAAAGGGATTGCAGGATCAAATGGGAAGTCTAATTTGAGTTCTTTGAGGATTCTCCATACTTCTTTCTGAAAAGTTTGTATTAGTTTGCCGTCCCACCAACAGTGTAAAAGAGTTCCCTCCTCTCCACATCCACGCCAGAATCTGCAACTTTGGTACTTTGTGATGTGGGCTAATCTTACTGGGGTTAGGTGATATCTCAGGGTGGTTTTGCTTTGCGTTTCTCTGATGATTAGGATGATGAGCATTTCTGCATATGTTTGTTAGCCATTCGTCTGTTCTCTTGACTGTTCATGTCTCTTCTCCAGTGATAGATGGGATGGTTTGTTCCTTTTGTTGTTGTCAATGTTGATTAATTTGAGTTCTCTATAGATCCTAGTTATCAAGCCTTTGTCAGATTCATAACATGCAAATATCTTTTCCCATTCTCAAGGTTATATATTTTCTTTATTTATTCTTTCCTTAGCTGTACAGAAGCTTTTCCATTTAATTAAGTCCCATTTCTTTATTTTTGCTGTTGCAATTACCACTGAAGTCTTCCTCATAAAATTTTTCCCAGCCCAACATCCTCAGGAGTTTTTCCCACACTTTCTTCCAAGATTTTTATTGGTTCATATTTTTTTAGATTTAAATCTTTTCTCCATCTTGAGTCAATTTTTATGAGTGGTGAAAGCTGCAGGTCTAGTGTCAGTCTTTTAGATGTGGTTATCCAGTTCTCCCAACACCAGTTATTGAATAGTGATTCTTTTCCCTAGTAATGCTTTTGTTTGATTTATCAAATATCAGTAAGAAACTGGATAGTTTTGTTGGTTTTCTTCAATTCTATATGTCTCTGTCTCTATTTATTTTTTTTGCCAATACCAAGCTGTTTTGATCACTGTGGACTTGTTATATAACGCAAAGTCTGGTAGAGTGATGCCTCTGGCTTTGTTTTTATTACTAAGAATAGCCTTGGCTCTACAGGGTTTTTCTGGTTCCATATGAAATGAAGAACTATTTTTTCCAGTTCTTCAAAATATGATGTTGGTATTTTAATGGGATTGCATTGAATCTATAGATTGCTTTGGGAAGTACAGACATTTGAACAATGTTGATTATTCCCAGCCAAGAGCATTGTGTGTTCTTCCATTGGTTAGTCTTCCACTATTTCTTTTCTTAGGGTTTCATAATTCTCTTTGTAGAGGTCCTTCACCTCTTTTGTTAGGTATATTCCTAGGTGTTTCATTTTCTTTGAAGTACCATGAAGGGAATTGTGTCTTTGATTAGCTTCTCAATTTGACTGTTATTGGCATATACAAATGCTACTGATTTGTGGACATTGATTTTATACCCTGAGACATTACTATATTTCTTCTTACCTTCCAGGAGTCTTGTTCTGGAAGACTTGTTCTTGTGATTGAGTCTCCAGCATTCTCTAAGTATATGATCATATCATTGAAGAAGAGCAAGAATTTGACTTCCTCTGCTCCCATTTAGATGCCCTTTATATTCTTCTCTTGCCTGATTGCATTGGGTAGAATTTTCAGCACTATGTTGAATAGTAGTTTTATATTATTTTACTATTATTTTCAGTTTTACTCCATTCAGTATGATATTAGCTATGGGTTTATGGTAGATGGCTTCAATCAGATTAAGAAATGTGCCACCTTTGCCTATATTCTTAAGTGTTCTTATTAGGAAAGGATGCTGAATTTTATCAAATGCTTTTTCTGCATCTATTGAGAGGATTATATGGTCTTTGTTTTTGCTTCTATTGATATGGCAAATTACATATATGGATTTGTGTATGTTAAGCCAGCTTTGTATCCCTTGGATGAAGCCTACTTGATCATGATGTATAATTTTTTTAATGTGTAGCTGTAATCCATTGGCTAAGATTTTATTGAGTATTTTTGCATCTGTATTCATTAGTGAAATGGGTCTTAGTACTTCTTCTTAATTAGATCCTTTCCTGGTTTTGGAATCACAGTGATGCTTGCATCATAGACTGTGCTGGGGAAGGTTCCTTCCTTCTCAATGTTTTGGAATGTAGTTTCTGCAGCATAGGTACAAGCTCATCTTTGAAG
This sequence comes from Perodicticus potto, assembly GCA_963574655.1. Taxonomy (NCBI): domain Eukaryota; kingdom Metazoa; phylum Chordata; class Mammalia; order Primates; family Lorisidae; genus Perodicticus; species Perodicticus potto. The sequence goes on from CAUYRH010072291.1 coordinate 31,274, forward strand.
GTGTAATAGAATTCTGGTGTGAAGCCATCTGTTCCAGGGCTTTTTTGTTATTGTTATTGCCATTGGAAGCTTTTTTATTGTTTCTTTGACCTCAGTGTTTGATAACAGTCTGTTCAAGAGATCTATTTCTTCCTAGTTAAGTCTAGGGGGATGGTGTGATCCAAATATTGGTCCATTTCCTCACATTGTCAAATTTCTGGGTGTAAGGTTTATTGTAGTAGTTAGAGATGATTTATTGTATCTCTGTGGTATCTGTTGTTATTTCCCCTTTTTCACTTCTGATTGAGGTTGTTAAGAGATTTTACTTTCCTGTTTTTAGTTAATCTGGCCAAAGGTTTTCAATTTTGTTTGTCTTTTTGAAAAACAAACATTTTTGTTTGTTTCTTTGTTTGTTTTTGAGACAGAATCTCACCCATGGTAGAGTGTCGTGGTATTATAGCCCATAGCAACCTCAAACTCCTGGGCTCAAGTGATCCTCTTGCCTCAGCCACCTGAGTAGTTGGGACTACAGGCACCTGCCACAATGCCAGGCTATTTTTAGAGACAGGGTCTCACTCTTGCTCAGGCTGGTCTTGAGCTGGGAGTTCAGGAAATCCACCCACCTTGGCCTCCCAGAGTGCTAGAATTATAGGTGTGAGCCACTGTGCCCAGCCCAGAATCAACTTTTTGTTTCACTAATTTTCTAAATGATTCTTTTGTTTTCAATTTCATTTATTTATGATTTAATTTTGGTTATTTCTTTTCTTCTGATAGGTTTGGGATTGAATTTCTCTTCCTTTTCCATTTCCTTAAGATGATTTGTTAGGTTGTTGATATGCTATTTTTTGGTTGTAGGCATCTAATGCAATAAATTTCCCTCTTATGACTGCTTTTGCAGTATCCCAAAGGTTTTGGTAACTTGTAGCTTTATTGTTGTTATGTCAGAGGAATTTAATAATTTCCTCCTTTAGCTCATTCCTGACCCAACTGTCATTCAGCATAAGGTTGTTTAATTTCCATGCCTTTGTGTAGGGATGAAAATTTTTGTTGAAGTTTAGTTCCACCTTTATGCCTTGTGGTCTGAGAAGATATAAGGTATAATTTCAATTTTTTAAATTTTGTTGAGGTTTGATTTGTGTCCTAGTATATGATCTATATTCCTTAGCTTTGGAATGGTATGATCTGCATATGTCTAGTATGTGCATTTGTTTTAGAGTCACATTCAAGTTCCTTGTATCTTGGTTTAGTTTCTGTTTAGAGGATCTGTCCAGTACTTTCACAGGGCTGTTAAAGTCCCCAGCTATTACATGTTATAGGATATTCTATTGCTCAGACCCATTAAGGTCTGTTTCATAAATCTGGGAGCATTTAAGTTGGGTGCCTAAATATTTATAATTTAAATGTCTTCTTGTATTATTCCCTTGACCACGATGAAGTGACTGCCAATAAAGTTTCTAACTGTCTGTGGTTTCTAACCGTCTGTGGTTTCTAACCTGTAGAACTGAGAAGAGGCAATTAAACTGAAAGCTCCCAGGCTTTTAAAGGAGTTCTATTACCTCTCACCCTGTGTCACTTATCACAGCACTGGTGTAGGCCACATTTGGTCCCTATGCTATGCCTTACCTAGTGGTGCTCATGATCATATCTTTCCCTCCCACCAAATTAAAAGCTATTTAAGAGAAGAAATCCTGTTTTATTCTCCTCTGAGCCCCTCCTCAGTTCCCTTTCTAGAAAATAGTATAGAGCTTTATATTCTAAATAACAGGAATCCTATTTAAATGGTTACACTTTCCTTTCCCACATAAGTAATTTTTCTGCCAAAGGCCTTACATCATTAAAAACTATTTATTGTCCAGAGAAAGAAGTATTGAAAAGTCATAGCATACAAAAGAAAGAGGACACACATATTACTTGGTAATGGCCTGCTGGGCAGAAAGATAAAGTGGATAGATATTCATCTTAAGTCTAGGAGGAAGGCAAATGGTAGAGAAAGCTAGAGCAAGAGAGAGAACATGTTTCCAGGGTCAAAAGAAATCAACAAGGAAACCCATTTCCTGTTTGAGGTTCTAAGAGGAGACCATCTTTCAGGGAACCTCTGCACCAGAATGGGAAAACTGCAACAGAACAGAAAAATAGACATGATGGTTCACCATACTTAAGCAAAAAAAGACAGCTGAGAATAGGCTGACTCCTGTGGTGTAGGGAAGGAATCCAAACATTGTCATGTGCTCCCAACAGGGAAGAGAGATGAAGGCCAGTGGACCCACCATGAATCACTGTTGGAGGGGAAACTTGATGCTGTGGCAGAGGCTGCAAGGTGGACAACTTAGGGCCAGACCAAGAGGACCTGCAGGTCTAGAGAGAACCAAGGTAAGAGAGTATAACAGATAGATCCCAGCCAGACCACCATGTCATAGATACACTGGCTATGAGTGTCAGCAGCTTTTGTCAGGAGGCTGCCCAATAGATAGGCAGAACATCTTCTCAAAGACCAGAGAGGATCAGAAGACAGCATCAGGAGGACCAGGTAGCCTCACCTCTTTTCTCATTGCAAAGAGGACAGGTAAGCTTTACTCTCCTACAGCTGTCATCTTTTGGAAGATGCCATCTTGTAGAACATGCCTCTTGTGGAAACTGCCATCTTGTGGTTATCTAAAACTAGAGACGGTACCAAGAGGAACATATACCGTAAATTTGGCCAAGTATTTATCAAAAAAATACCGACCAAGTCTTTAAAAGATGGTTTAAGCCAGCAGAGACTGAAATCTCTTCTATGCACATTTTTAGGTTTTTTTCCCTACCCCTGCTAGGAATGAGGTTTTGGCAAAGAAAGATGACAACAGTTTCTTTCCCACATCTAAATGTAGTATATTAAGTATGTAGTAGTTAAAATAACACATCTTTACATAAACTCTCCTGAGTTTCTGCTTGTAAATGTGTTCCTACTTTTGTGATTTCCTTCATTCTACATTTTGGGCTTCATAAGTTTTTTTATCTAACTTATTGAAATTAATAAAATGCATAAAGAGAAAAAAAATTAATGTAGTATATAAATATGTGACCTCTCAACAAATGTTTGACAAATTATACTTAGTTTCACATAAACCTAGTTTGTTTACACTAAATTTTCATCCACTAGAAAGCAATAGCAGAAAACAAATCTATGAAAAGCCCAGAAACAAGGCCCCTGTCATTGGGTCGTGGAAGAATGGACGAATAATAAGGAGATGAAGTACTCACAAAATTTTCCTTTGTCTTTACTTTAAAACTCATTTGTTTTAAATGAGATGAAAATGAACTGAGTCCCTTGAAAAGAGGCTACACGTACGCTAAAAATCACACTATCTTGCACATTTTACTTCTGGTAGGAATTGAATATTTATTTGGACATTTGATGTGCTGAGTAGATTTGAAGAGAGATGAAAATTATGTAGTGTATTTGGTTGATTGAAGCGGGAAGATGAGATGAGATCTCCTAAGAATTTATCAGTGTGGCTATTATAGTCGTTGGGTGTGGTTGTTAATGGTAATAATAGTTGCTATTGGATGGGTAGCAGTAACTGCCTGTTTGCTATAGTGAATGTGCTGGGAATAGAGAGTGAGTTCACTCTGAAGCATAATTAGTTCTAGCTAAGCTGGAAATTGGCCACTGTTTATCCTTTTCCACAAGCATCCCTAGAAAGGTATATGAAGGGCAGCCAATACAAAATCCTCATTTTATAGATGAGGAATCTCAGCCCAGAGAGGTAAAATAATTCACTAAAGATCATATAACTTCTAAAGGGCAGAGACTGGAAAGAGTTTTAAGTCTTCCAAATCACGAGTTTTTTTAAACTGTGGACGTTTCTGGTTGAAGGTGACAGAGCAAACTAAGAAAAAAAAATTATTGGTCTAGGGAAGAAAAGTCCAGGGACAGGTTCAAGTATAGCTGAATTCATATGTTTATCCCATGTTGCCAGGAAGACATCTTTGCCATATCTCAGTTCCACCTTTTGTTATTTCAACTTTTATATGACGTCGAAGATGGATACCAGCATTGCCACACCTAGGTCCTACAGCTTAGAAAATCCAGTAGGAAGAGAACCTCCTTCCTGATACTTCTGGCAAAGATCATGATTCTGGTTCCCTGCTGTGGTCCCTTCCCATCTCTAACCTATTCACTGTGGTTAGGGATGAATAGTTATCTTACAGGCCAGGGCAGGGTCTCATGCCTGCTCTTGGAGTGTAGGGTCCCATTCTAACCACAGAGCCAGAAAGAAGAGAAGGTAATTTCTCAAAGGAAAATATGGATGCTGTTACCAAAAGGAGGAGAGAAAAGAGTCTGTTTCAATGACTATGTCTTCCTAGGCTATGTGTTCCAGACACACATCTTGTCTTATTCTCAATTGAAAAAGATGTTGGCTCATTTCCCTTTATAAGAGATGGGAAATTGGACTTAACTTGCCTTCAACAAGGAGAATAAACACCTTCAACGAGGTTCATTCTGAAAGGTAACGTTAGAAAGAATCCTAGCAGACAACTGAGGGATTGCTCAAATTCAGATGATCTGAGGAGAGTTTAAGAGATATTTACAAGGGCATGGCCAAGTACAGGCAAGGCACAGGGATGGAGCTGTAGCTGGATGCAGTAACATCTGGGCACCTTGACACCCCTGGCCTTGAAGGAGCAAGAGGAGGGAATGATTAATAAACCTGGAGGCACAGAGGTCTGCTTGCAGAGGGCCTCTGGACAGAAGCTGAGACCTTTATCAGGGACACAGCCAGCCTGTGACCACCCATTCAAATGAGAGCTGGGGAAAGGAACAAATACACAAGGCTTCCCCTCGTCCCTCCCTCCAATGTTCTGTAGGAATTTCCTATTGGACGAATTGCTGGGAAGCCAGAGGTGAGGAACCCCTTTGTGGTTGGTCTCCCAGGGCACAAGTCTAGATGAAGAGGGCAAAGAGTGGAACCAGAGGAACAAATAGGAATGGAATTCAGTTTCACAGCTGTATTTGCACTCTATTCATGGGCCTAATCAGGGAAATACCCATGAGATGTTTAAACTTGTGCCTTTGTCTAAAGACATACCCTGTGGCGTTGATTGCTAAATACCTGTGTTCAGAATGACTGTATAAACATCAAAACACATGGATTGTGAACAGCATCTACGTGGTGTACTGGGGCTTCTTCTTGATTTGGAGGCATGAGTTTTGTTTGAACTTTTGTTCTTTCATTTATAAGTTATGTGACAAGGAATGAGACTTGTGAACCTCTCAGAGACTGTTTCCTCATCTTTAAGATGAGGATAATATAAGAATATCTTCCCTGCCCACCTAAGAGTACTTGTTATTCAGTGCAAATGAAATGTTGGATATGAAAGTGTTTGGAGAATAATGAAGGACTAACTTTATATTGATAATTTTAATCTTAACATGTGAGCATGTTACTATATTAACATGTTTCCAGTGGGTATGATTTTTTTTTTAATTCTTATTTCAGAAAAAGCTCTAAATCCTACTTGATTCATCCCACGTGTGGCAGTATTTTTCACCATGTGAATACTGAAATGAATTAATGACAGATGAACCTCCAGTTTACTCCCGAGTTGCCTAAAGGGGATGATTGCCTCTGATTTGGTTTATCACTAAAGAAAAAAAAAAAGTTGATCAAGTTTTCTGCCTGACAAGTTAGAGCTTTTTCTGACAAGTAAATCACTCTGCTGATTATCTGTTTGTGACTAGGCAAAAGCAAAACATCCCTCTGTGTCCAGTGAATTATGAAAGTCCTTTAAAAGAGGTGCATTAGCCATGAATCTTCCTATCTCTCCCCTATGGTTTGCTGAGAGTGTTTTAATAATAGAACTAGGCTTAGCACAATTTCTTTCTGCCTTGCTGGCTCCTAGGTGATTGTGTAGAGTTCTGAACCCCAGATGGGAAGCTGTAATTTCATAAAGACTACTTTAGAGAAAATAACCACACTTCCCTCATCCCCTCTCACCTGTCTGGGCTCGACCCTGACTTCTCCCCAAATATTCTGGTTCCCAAGGCTCCTTTAATGAGATTTCTTTACTGTCCCAGGTTTCCGGGAGCTCATTAGTGATAGCTGCTGTGAGTAATGGAGAATATAATACATGCTAAGAATTCCTCATCTGATATTTTACTTAATCTCTCCAACAATCTTATAAAGTAGCTACTATTTTCCCCATTGCACATGAAGAGACTGAAAGTTAGAGGATCTAAAAGCAGAAAACAATTTAAATCCAAATGTCTGAGTCAAAAGTTTGTAATCTTAATCATCACTTTATGTAGCCTACCTGTTGCCATGTTGTTTCAGCAGGCTCTTGGTTTCCTTTTTCCTTACAATAAAATCTAAGTGATCACTGTTGAAGAATGGATGTTAACAGGGTTGAGATGCAAAGGGAGTTCTGCTTCTGTAATTTTGCATCAGTGCAAATAGATGGCACTGTATTGGAAAGGGGCTATCAGTACTCCCTGGGGACCCCATTTCAATAGTTAAAGACGGCATAGTCATATTCGGCCTCTATTCTTTGTCAGTCACTCTGAAGTCCAAGTTCTAATTATCATGATATCATGTGAGATTCAAGGCCATTAATGAGATAAATGTGCAAGAGGAGATTTGTTCAGCTCTGTGATGACCTATTTGTATTAAGATAAATATGTTTGAATATTATGCAGCCTTAAAGAAAGATGGAGACTTTACCTCTTTCATGTTTACATGGAAGGAGCTGGAACATATTCTTCTTAGCCAAGTATCTCAAGAAGGGAAGAAAAAGTATCCAATGTACTCAGCCCTACTATGAAGCTAATTTATAGCTTTCACATGAAGACTATAACTCAATTAAAGCACAACAATATAGGGAAAGGGGCAAGGGAAGGGAGGGGAGGGGAAAGGTTGGGTGGAGGGAGGATAATTGGTGGGGCCACACCTATGGTGCATCTTATAAAGGTACAGACAAAACTTAGTAAATGCAGAATACAAATGTCTTCATACAATAACTGAGAAAATTCCGTGAAGGCTATGTTAAACAGTTTGATGAAAATATTTCAGATTGTATATGAAACCAACACACTAATGTACAAAGCTATGATTTAATAATTTAAAAATGCACTAATTGTACACAGCTGATTGCACTAATGTACACAGCTATGATTTAATAATTTTTAAAATGTGGTATATGGATACCATGGAGTATTATTCAGCCATAAAAATGATGATCTAGTATTTTTAGCCACAACTTGGATAGAACTGGAGATGATTCTTCTAAATGAAATATCACAAGAATAGAAAACAAATACCACATGTACTCAATATTAACTTGAAACTAGTTTATTAACTCTTACGTGCACATATGGAAGTAAAACTTGACAGAAATCAAGTAGGTTCAAGATGAGAGGAGGGGCTGGGGCATTAACACCTAACTGGTACAATGAACATTTTCTGGGTGAAGTGCATGCTTTGAGTTAAAATAAAACAAATAACCAAAAACTGTATACCATTGTAATATTCTGAAATAAATACATAAATAAAATAGAAAAAATAATTCTCACTTAACTAAGCGACTCAATTTTATTTCAAAGGTCAACTAAAAGATTTGACTTAACCATTTGCTATTTCAAAAGGTTTTCTTGTTAGAATTCAACCTTGCAGTTTGGGAAATGGCAGAGGTGGAAAAGTGAAAGCAAGTAGTGAAGCCCTGACAGGGCAGGAAAATTCAAAGAAAGAGAAATCTGACTTACCTAGTTATCTCAGTCAGAGAGTCTTTATGGAAAAGGAGAGATCAGCTTATCTAGGCAAGATTAATCCAAATCAGTTTTATCCAACTCATGTCACCAAAAGAGTCGGTTTTCAAGGCAGTTGCCTAAGTCCTAAAATGTCAGGATTTCAGGCAGCTGCCTGGGTTCTTGGTTCTTAGAGTGCTCTTGGTTGAAAACTGGCCAGCACCCCAAAGTAAGGCAAACATGAAACAAAGTTTGCTGAGGAAAAGAAAGATAGGTTTGAAGAGTAAGAGCAAGTAAGGCTTACAGAGCTAGATATTTTCACCATAGACAGCAAATAGGCTACCATTGTTGCAACAAGGAAAAGACATCAGTTGTGCCTGCCAATTCTCTTTTATACTGTCTGGATCAGGCTTACGTCACTATTCAGAGATCACCCTGAAACCTGAGTCTTAACTTGCACACAGACCTTCCATGAGCCACAGTAAAAGCCCATTGAGAGGTATGGACCACAATGTAGATTTAAGCTAATGGCTGAATAATTAGTCATAAGGCTGTTGTGGGTCACCTATAAGACTGTTTTACCTGTGACTAGGCTATAGGGTGTTCTACGTTGTTTTGCAGTAGGCATGCTGTATTCTCATTGGTAGTTTGGTAGGACATTCCTTCCTCCCCAGGTGTGAGCATTCACTTGGGACAAAAGTAAGGTGAGAGGCCCTAAGATGGTGGCCTGGGACCCCACCTTTGTCCTCCTTCTCTAGAAGAGCTGTGATTCTTAGACATCTACTTAACAATTCCAAGAGAGAGGTGGGCAAAAATAACAAGCACCTTTTGTGAAGAAATAATTGGCACATATCCAGAAATTTGTGTAGGCTCCAGAAGAGTCCATAGCTTTAAGAAGTTGGGGGTATTCTTAGAATGTGGTAAATAGGTATGCTGTATAATGCCCATAGTGGGGAATCTGGTAAACAGAATTACCAAGATGCCATAATGGGCAGAGAAGAGATTGGCATGAGGTCTGTGGTGACATTTGTAGAAAGGCAGGAGAAGTATGAGGAGGAGTACTAAAACCAAAAGAAAGCTCACAGTTTTGAGGCTTCTAGCAAGTGAATCAGAGCCTGGTAGTGGGCAGGTGTAGCTTTGCAGACTTTCAGGGAGTTTGCAGTGGGCATAAGATTTCAGTAGGATCTATAGGTTTGAGTTGAGAGAGATGAGTCAAGGATGAAATTTCTGGTAGTTTACTTGTAGTAGAAGTAGTAACAACTACCTGGAAAGGACCTTTACCCAAGGGTAGGATGGTGGCTTTTTTTTTTTTTTTGATAGATCTTTAAGGAAAACCCTGTACCCACACTATAAATGTCATGGCCCATTTCAATTAAGAAGTTGAGGGTGAAAAGGTATATGCATATGCTATAAGAAGTTGTCCTGGTGGTGGAGCAAGGCAGTGTACTAGAAACATCTCCTTACAAGCCACTTATGGCAAGGCAGGGGAAAGAAAATGCCAACCACCTCAGGCTAAGGGAACCCACCCAGGGGCATCACTCTGGGAGCACAGTGAACCAGTGAACCAGTGGTTGACTACAGGATCCGTTGAGGAGGTCTGTAGCTGAGGGAAAGAAAACAGAAGGTGAGGCAGGGAGTGGCCAGCCTGCATGCCTGTGGAGGACTGGGAACATGAAGGGGATGTCCTGCAGTTTTTGATTTTGGGTTAAACTGCTCATTGCAGCTGCCTTAGAAGGTTTCAGTGAGTGTGGGGACTCCAACAGTGTCCAGTGGCTGGTATTGAATACCAGGTAGGTGAGTCTCTCATTAGCTTCACTGCTAGCTGGGCCTGCCATTATGGGAAGACCAAGTGGGAAAAAACAGTCCCCAGGGTCCTAGTGCACAGCTGGTTCTGGTGAACCTGTTGAGTTCAACAGGTTCATGCTTAGTGAGCTGAGCAGCCATGGGAATTGTTAGGGGGCACTGTGTGATATGCATCCTAGAAAGCAGCAATAACAGATTAGATCGTGGAGAAGAAAGAATCTCAGAGCTAAAGGAAAAGACTCTTGAGCTAACCCATGTAGCTAAAGAGGCAGAAAAGAGAGACAAAGCAGAACATTCACTCAGAGAATCATGGTATTTAATGAAGCATTCAAATACAAATGATAGGTATCCTTGAAGGGGAAGAAAATCATCCCAAAGCAATTGAAAGTATATCATAAATAAAAATTTCCCAAGTTTCGCTAAAGATTCCAAAGCACTCCTTTTTGAGGAATATTGAACCCCTGGGTCATCTTAACACAAACAGAGCCTCTCCAAGACACATTGTAATGAACCTATCCAAAGTAAAGACAAAAGAAGAAAAGAAAATTTTACAAGCAGCCAGGAGTAAGCAACCAATTCACCTACAAGGGCAGATCCATCAGACTGATAGTAGACTTTTCAGGTGAAACTTTTCAAGCCAGAAGAGAATGATCATCTAACTGTAATGCTCCTAAACAAACTTTTCAGCCAAGAATCTCTCTAATGCTAAACTATGCTTTAAAATTGATGAAGAAATCACATCTGTTTGTGATATGTAAACACTGAGGAAATTTGCCACAACGAGACCAGCTCTCTAGGAAATTCTTAGATTTATTCTCCACAATGACTATCATAGTGGACCACTAGCAAACTAAATACCCGGGAACTAAAGCTTCCACAATGGCACAAAGGATAAAACTAAGCAACTGACATTCAGAAAATAAGATAAATAGAACTCTGCCACACTTTTCAATCCTCTCAATAAAAATTAATGTCTTGAATTCCCCACTGAAGAGGCACAAGATGGCTGATTGGCTAAAAAAAAAAAAAAAGCAAAAGCCATTCATATCCAATTTCCAGGAAACACGCCTAACTTTGTAGGAGAAATCAAGACTCAGGGTAAAGGGACAGAAAACAGAATCTCAGGCAAATGGATATCAGAAGAAAGGAGGGGTTGCAATCTTATTTTCAGATACAAGTGGACTTAAAGTAAATGAAGTCAAAAAGGACAAGATGGTCACTACATACTGGTCCAAGGAATAATACAAGAAGAGGACATTGCAATTATAAACATATACACCCAACTTAAACGCCCCAGATTTACAAAACAGACCTTAATTGGCCTGAGCAGTATGGTATTCTATAACATCATAATAGCTGGGGGTTTTAACACCCCTCTGACAAAACTGGACAAATCCTCTAAACAGAAACTAAACAAAGAAACAAGGGACCTCAATGAAACACTAAAACAAATGGGCTTAATAGACATACAGAAAACACACCATCCAAAACCTGAAGAATATTTGTTCTTCTTGTACTCCCATGAAACATTCTCCAAAATAAATCATATCCAAGGACACAAATGAAACCCAAACAAAATTTAAAAAATTGAAACTATACCTTGTATCTTCTCAAACTACAAGACAATAAAGGTGGAACTAAATTCTAACACACAGGCATGAAAATTAAACAATCTTATGCTGAATGATATGTGGGTCAAAAAAGAGATAAGTGAGGAAATTATTAAATTTCTCTAACATAACAACAATGAAACTATAAACTACCAGACCTGTAGGATAGTACACAAAAGCAGTCATTAGATAGAAATTCATTGCATTAGATACCTACAGCCAAAAACCAGAAGGTGAGCACATCTACAACCTAATGAATCATCTCAAGAAAATGAAAAAGGATACTTGAGCCACCAACAGACCCCTGCTATCTAGTTGCCAGAGACATTTTGAGCTCTCCCACCTGAGACTGGTGCTGACTGGGACAATTGATTTGGACCTCTTTAACTGGGCCAATCACCTGAGGACTATCCAAAGAGGTACCCTGGGTGTGTGGTTGTGGAAAGGTTTGATTTTCCTTTTCCAGTTTTTGCCCATGGGGGCTGGGGTGACTTAATTGCTGGTATTTCTCCATGGCTTAGACTTGAACCCAGAGTAACTGATTCACTAGCGTAAGACAGAGACCAACTGAAAAAAAGACAGAGCCATGTAGCCCCACCACACCAAGCATGTCCCCAGTGTCTCAGGCTGTAGCACTATATGGGTCCTTTGCAAAGCTCTGGGGGGCAAGGTACAGATACCAGTCACAGCTCTTGGGCAAAGGACTGGTTAATTACTACTCCAGGAGCCCCCCAACCCAACTTCACCTTATCTGCTTATCTGGACAAACAGTGTAAAATAATCATGGGGCAGAATCAGTGGAAAAACTCCGGTAACATGAATAACCAGAGTAGATCAACTCCCCCAAGGAATGACATGGCAGACACAACTGAAGATTCCACTCATAAACAAATGACTGAGATGTCAGAAACTGAATTCAGAATTTGGATTGCAAATAATATTAATAGAATGAAGGTAAAGTTGGAATTAGAAATTCAAGGAGCATTTCAAAAGTTGTCTCAAGAATTCAATAAATTCAAAGACAAAATCACCAAAGATTTTGACACATTGAGACAAAAATTTGCAGCCCCCAAAGATCTGAGAAATACAGTAGAATCCCTCAGTAACAGAATGGAGCAAGCAGAAGAAAGGATTTCTGACATTGAAGACAAAGCTTTTAAACACTCCCAAACTCTCAAAGAGGAAGAGAAGTAGAAAGCAAAAATGTATCATTCTCTCAGAGAGCTCTGGGGTAATTTGAAGAAAACTAATATTCACCTTATAGGAATTCCTGAAGGTGGCAACATGGCTTTGAAAAGCACAGATGCTCTACTTTATGAGATAATGAAGGAGAATTTCAGAGACATGCCAAGAGATTCTGAAATTCAAATAGCATACAGTTTCAGAACCCCAGCACAACTCAACCTGAATAAGACATCTCCTAGGCACATTATAATTAACTTTGCCAAAGTTAAAATGAAGGAGAAAATTCTTCAAGCAGACAGACGTAAGAAAACCATACCATCCAAGGGGAAGAACATTAGAATGACTGCAGATCTCTCTGCTGAAACCTTTCAAGGTAGAAGAGGGTGGTCATCAACCTTCAACCTCCTAAAACAAAATAACTTTCAACCCAGGATCTTGTATCCAGTGAAACTGAGTTTCGTTTATGATGGAGAGCAGGGGAGAGACAAGATGGCCGACCAGAGCCAGCCTCCGATAGAAGCTCCCATCCAGAGGGAAGGATAATGCCCAACTGAGCTGAAGACTGGGAGCCAAGCTGAGAGAGAGTAATAACTACAGGGTCACCTCTGCTGAGGCAAGCTGCAACTCCAAGAAGGCAAACTTCAGGTACAAAATTCATCCCAAAGGAAAAATGTCTGTCCCCTCCCCCAAGAAAGTTGTGTTTCTTTCTTTTTTTTTTTTTTCTTCTCTTCATTTGCTCCTATAGATTTTCTACAGGTGGGCAGTGAACTGAGGACCTCTTGTCTCACACCACAGGTGAGAGCTATAGGAAGTGGGGTCTACTTCCCTGGAGGGACCCAGTTGTGACTCTGAACACTCTCTTGCCAGGCAGATAAATTGAACTAACTTTTTCCCTGCCATTCTGAACTTCCAGTCCACCATTCTGCCCCCTTGCCTGATGAACCAGAAGCCTAACCCCTGTGGGAGAAGGCTATTCAGTAGCGCCCTACCCCCTGCCAGTCCAAGTGCCCTGGCCCCGCCCAGCCAAAGCCTTGCCTCTAGCACCACTAGAGCTGCGAGCCCCACACTCTGCCTCAAGCTGGCCAAAGCCTCACCTCAGGCCCTGCTAGAGCTGCGGATCCCACACTCCACCTCTGGCCCTGCAAGAGTCCTGGGTCCCACACTTAGCCCTGCAAGAGCCTTGGCACCAAGCCCTACCTGCCTGCCTGCCCAGAGTTGTGAGCAGAGCACTCTCCTTGCCAAAGTCACCGTGTGCCAGGCACTACCAGAAATGTGTGCAGCATCCACCGCCCTGCTGCTGGATCTGTGTGTCCCATGCTCCCAGCACTGCTCCTATAGCCAGAACTCCCTGGCTGTGGCAGTTGCCTGGGAGGGTCACAGGGTCACTTCCCACAAAGATCCAGCAACAATAGAGCAATCCTGCTGGGGTCTAATCTCAGAATGACACCTCCCCATCTCTGAGGACTGCTAGAGGAAACCAGAACTTGCTCTATAGGGATACCAGTGCTGCAGAGCAGCAGAAGCAAAGGTGCAGTGGCTGAGGGAGAAAAGCATTTGCTGACTTGTTACCCTCAGGATTAGACTCAGTTCAAGTGGAATATTTGCCAGTGCCTTCTGAGTACCTGAGGCAGGCATGCCTAAGCTCCGCCAGCCGGCAAAGGGTAGTGGCCGAGCTGCATGAGTATTGACCTTCCTTTGACTCACACAGGTGCAAAGCCCCAGCACATCTGCTTATTGGAGGGAGCAGGACCTCAGCCCCATGGAGTCACCAATGACTGGGCATGAAAGAGGAGCAAAGTAGAGAAATAGACACAGCCCCCCTGGTCCAACTCTGCTACTGGACGGGCCTTTCTGATTCCACAGAGCACTGGAGCGAGCCAAATTTGAGCAGCCAGTAGACCTCCACCATCTAGTTGCTGGAGACCTTTTGAACTCTTCCACCTGAGAGTTCGTACTGACTGGGTCAATTGGTTTAGAACTTCTAACCTGGGCCAATCACCCAAGGACCCTCTCAGGTGGTACCCTGGTTGTGTGGTAACAGGAAGGGTTGATTTTTCTCTTCAAGTTGTTGTCCATGGGAGAGTAGAGTGTCTTACATACTTATATATCTCCACAGCTAAGACTTCACCAGAGGCACTGATCCACTAGGATCGAACAAGAATACAAGACAGACACACCTAACCCCACCACACCAAGCAGGTTTCCTTGGCCTCAGACTGTAATACTGGACAGGTCCTTTGCAAAGCAATTGGGGAAAAAGCTGCAGTCATCAATCCCAGATCCTTGACAAAGGGCTCATTAACCATTTATGATAGAGAAATTAAATACTTTAATGACATTCTCATGTTGAAGAAATTTGCCATAACTAAACCAGCTCTCCAGGATATTCTTAGACCTATCCTCCATAATGACCAGTGCAATCCACCACCACAAAAGTAAACTCACTCAGAAACTTTTGATGAAATTGCAACTTCCACAGTGGTGAAAGGATTAAAACTGTCCACTGGACTTTCAAAAAACTTGATACCTAAAATTCTACCAGGTTTATCAATATTCTCAATTAAAGTGAATGGCTTAAATTGCCCTATAAAGAGGCACAGGTTGGCTGATTGGATACAAAAACTCAGGCCAGATATCTGCTGCATACATGAATCTTATCTTACTTTAATATATTTATATACACTCAGGGTGAAGGGATGGTCATCTATATTTCAGGCAAATGGAAATCAGAAAAAAGCAGGTGTTGCAATTTTATCTGCAGATACAATTGGCTTTAAACCAAAAAAAGTAAAGAAAGATAAGGATAGTCACTTCATATTTGTTAAGGGTAACATGCAACATGATGAGATTTCAATTATCAACATTTATGCACCCACCCAGAATACACCTCAATTTATAGGACAGACTCTAACAGACATGAGCAACTTGATTTCCTCCAGCACCATAATTGTCGATTTTAACACTCCTTTAGCAGTGTTGGATAGATTCTCCAAAAAGAAGCTAAGCAAGGAAATTTTAGACTTAAACTTAACCATTTAACAATTGGATTTAACAGACATCTACAGAACATTTCTTCCTAACAAAACTTAATACACATTCTTCTCATCAGCCCACAGAACATTCTCCAAAATTGATGACATTTTCAGTCACAAGTAAAACCTCAACAATTTAAAAGTATAGAAATTATTCCTTGTATCTTCTTGGACTATTATGGAATAAAAGTTGAACTCAGTAACAACAGGAATCTGCATACTCATACAAAAACATGGAAATTAACCTTATGCTGAATAATAGCTAGGTCATAGACAAGATTAAGAAGCAAATTACCAAATTTTAGGAACAAAATAATAATGAAAACATGAATCATCAGAACTTCTGGGATATAGCAAACACAATCCTAAGAGGGAAATTTATAGCACTGCAAGCCTTCCTCAAGAAAACGGAAAGGGAGGAAATAAACAATGTAACTGGACATCTCAAGCAACTAGAAAAGGAAGAACATTCCAATCCCAAACCCAGCAGAAGAAAAGAAATAACCAAAATTAGAGCAGAATTAAATGAAATTGAAAGCAAAAGAATCAAAAAGTTGGGTTTGAAAAAGTCAATAAAATAGATAAACCTTTGGCTAACCTAACCAGGAAAAAAAGAGTAAAATCTCTAATTTCATCAATAGGAAATGGTAAAGACAAAATAACAGACTCCTCAGAAATTCAAAAAATCATTAATGAATATTACAAGAAACTTCATTCTTAGAAATATGAAAATCTGAATGAAATAGACCTATAAATGGAAGCACACCATCTTCCTAGACTTAGCCAGAATCAAGTGGAAATGTTGAACAGGCCTATATCAAGTTCTGAAATAGCATTAACCTTACAAAATCCACCTTAAAAGAAAAGTATGGGTCCAGATGGCTTCACATCAGAATTCTACCAAACCTTTAAAGAGGAACCAGTACCTATATTATTTAACCTTTTCCAAAATATAGAAAAAGAAGGCATACTACCAAACACATTCTATGAAGCAAACATCACCTTGATCTCCAAACCAGGAAAAGACCCAACAAGAAAAGAAAATTATAGACTAATTAATATTGATGCAAAAATATTCAACAAAAGACTAGCAAACAGAATCCAGCAGCACATCAAACAAATTTATACACCATGACCAAATGGGTTTTATCCCACGGTCTCAAGGCTGGTTCAATATACGTAAATCTATAAATATAATTCATCACATAAACAAATTTTTAAAAAAGACCATATTATTCTTTCAATTGATGCAGAAGAAGCTTTTGATACTATTCAGCATCCTTTCATGATCAGAATACTTAAGGAAATGGATATAGAAGGTACATTTCTTAAACTGACAGAGGCCAGCTACAGCAAACCCACAGCCAAGATCGTATTGAATGGAGTTAAACTGAAATTATTTCCACTCAGATCAGGAACTAGGCAAGGTTGCCCATTGTCTCCACTGCTTTTAAACATTGTAACGAAAGTCTTAGTCATCACAAGTAGGCAAGAAAAGTCAATCAAGGGTACCCATATAGGGTCAGAAGATATCAAACTTTCACTCTTTGCAGATGATATGATTGTATATCTCAAAACATCAGGAATTCTACTACAAAACTCTTAGAAGTGATCAAGGAATACAGCAGGTTACAAAATCAACACTCATAAATCTGTAGCCTTTATATATATCAACAATAGTCATGCTGAAAAAACAGTCAAGGACTCTATTCCGTTCACAGTAGTGCCAAACAAGATGAAATATTTGGGAGTTTACCTAACAAAGGACATGAAAGATCTCTATAAAGAGAACTATGAAACTCTAGGAAAAGAAATAGCTGAAGAAGTTAACAAATGGAAAAACCTCCCATGCTCATGGCTGGGAAAAATCAACATTGTTAAAATGCTCATGGTTGGGAAGAATCAACATTGTTAAAATGTCCATACTACCCAAAGCAATTTTAATGCAGTCCCTATTAAAGCTCCACTGTCATACTTTAAAGATCTCAAAAAAATAATACTTCCTTTTATATGGGATCAGAAAAAACCTTGAATAGCCAAGACATTACTCAGAAATAAAAACAAAGCAAGAGGAGTTATGCTATCAGACCTCAGACTATATTACAAATCGATATTGATCAAAACAGCATGGTACTAGCACAAAAACAGAGAGGTATGGAATAGAATAGAGAACCAAGAGATGAACCCCACTACTTACCATTATTTGATCTTTGATAAGCGAATTAAAAACATTCAGTGGGGAAAAGACTCCCTATTTAACAAATGGTGCTGGGTGAACTGGCCAACAACCTATAGAAGACTGAAACTGGATTCACACCTTTCACCTTTAACTAAGATAGGCCTTGGGGTGAAAGTGGAGGGGAGTGCCAGGAGTTCAAAATTGAAGGTAAAGAGTATATACAGTTTTATACAGTTTTATGCCTGGCAGGAGAGTGCCATGGCACCCTAGTAGGGGAAGAAGGTCCGGTTTTTAGAAGGTCTCTCCCATGGGCTAAAATGGGAGGACATTTGAACTCTGCTCGCTTGTTTGTATGGAGGTATGGAGAATACTGCGAGCCATTCTCATGGGGGAGGGGACTCCCATCAGCTTGGCAATGGATTCTGTCACAGGTCGCCTCAGCAGGGTTGATGTACATTCTTCTACCTTCTCTTTTGGTTCATATCTGAACCATCGACTTTCTTGCTAAATTTCTTTCCTTTAACTCTTTCTGGACAGGAGCCTCTGTGAAAAGCTGGCTACAGACCGCCATCTTAGCTCCGCTCCCATCAGTATCCTTTTTAAAAAACTGGTATGGACTCAATGTTTGTGTATCACCCAAATTCATCTGTTAAAACCCTAACTCCTGATGTGATGGGAATAGGTTGGGGTAACCTTTGCAAAATAACTTTATCCTGAGAGCTTGGCTCTCACATGGAGTTAGTATCTTTTAAGAGACAGAAGAACTTTCTCTCTCTCCTCTGTCCATCATTGAAGATACAAGGAGAAAACATATGTCTGTCAACCTGGAAAAGGGTTTTCATGAAACATCAAGGTTGATCTTGGGCTTCACAGCTTCCAGAATTGTGAGAAATAGATGTTTATTATTTAAGCCACATAATCTGTGGCATTCTGTTATAGCAGCCCAAAAACTAGGGCAAAAATCTATCCATATAGTCTGAAAAAATACATTATGACCAACTTGACAGTATTGTATAATTAAAGAGTGCTTAAACATTTGAAAATTAGTCACTACAATTTCCTAGTTTAAGAGATTAAAAAGAAAAATAAATTACAACATGTGTTCTTAACACAACTTTGGCTATTTTAGGATTAAAGGAGATTTCTTCAAACTGATGAAGGGAATCTTTAGAACACCTATAGACTGCATCATAGTTAATACCGAAATCCTTAACATTTTTCCCACCAAAGATCAAGTATAAGGCAAGGATTTTTATCCTCATCACTTCTATTCTTTTTTTTTTTTTTTTTTGAGACAGAGCCTCAAGCTGTTGCCCTGGGTAGAATGCTGTGGCATCACATCTCACAACCTCCTCCCAGGTCCTGGGCTCAAGCAATTCTCCTGCCTCCACCTCCCAAGTAGCTGGGACTACAGGTGCCCTCCACAATGCCCGGCTATTTTTGGTTGCAGACATCATTGTTGTTTGATGAGTCTCAGCTGGATTCAAACCGGCCAGCTCAGGTATATGTGACTGGTGCCTTAGCTGCTTGAGCCACAGGCGCTGAGTCCATCACTTCTATTCTATGTTTTGCTTGTATTTCTCACCAGTTCAATAGGGCAAGGTTAAGAAAAAAAGCAAGCAGGGGTTGGGGATGTTAAAAAGTCCCAAGGCAACAGATGCTGGTGAGGATGTGCAACACTCTTACACTGTTGGTGGGAATGAAAACTAGTATGACACCCATGAAAAGTGTAATGGTAATACCTCAAAAAACTAAAAGTAAACCTACCTTTTGATCCTGCAATTCCACTACAGGTATTTACCCAAAGAGAAAAAAAGGCATTTCATCATAAAGACACTTGCACTTGAAAGTACAATTCACAGTCACACATATGTGGAAACAACCCAACTGCCCAACAATATATGAATAAATTAATAAAACGTGATATATGTAAACAATAGAGTAATATTCAGCCATAAAAAATATAGTGATAGGGCCGGGCGCGAGGGCTCGCATTTGTAATCCCAGCACTTGGGAGGCCAAAGTGGGTGGAATGCCTGAGCTCACAGGTTCAAGACCAGTCTGGGTCAGAGTGAGACCTCGTCTCTAAAATAGCCAGGTGTTGTGGCAGGCACCTATAGACTCAGGTACTTGGGAGGCTGAGGCAAAAGAATCACTTGAGCCCGAGAGTTGGAGGTTGCTGTGAGCTATGACAACCAGAGCACTCCACCAAGGGTGACAAAGTCAGACTCTGTCTCAAAGAAAAATATGGTGATCTAATATTTTTTGTATCAACTTGGATGGAATTGGAGACCATTCTAAGTATCACAAGAATGGAAAAGCAAATACCAAATGCACTCAGTACAAAAGTGGAACTAATGTGCACATATGAAAGCAAAACTCAATGGAATTCAAATAGGTGGGATGGGGATGGGTAAATTCACACTGAACAGGTACATCACACACTTTCTGAATGAAATATACACTTATAACTTTGACTCAAGATATATGAAAGCAGAGTAGGTAACAAAAAAGGGAAGGATGTGGATTGGAAAGGAAGGTTTGTTGGTAGATAGCAAAAACTAGTACAGTTGGTTGTGCAAGCTCTGTAAGTGGTTACTGAATGAATAATAATTAAATTGAAACTCTTCATAAGTATGGTACATTGATTTTTTAGCAGTTTTATAACATGCTTTATTTCCTGCTTCCCCAGCATTGTATGAATATCTATGCTATGACGTCTCTGCCTTACTGAGAATGAATAGTACATGTATATTTTAAAATAATTGTTGCCTTGGCAAAAGAAGATTTATCACTATATTGTTGATCATCATTTAATGCAAAAATCTTTTCACTTACTTTATATATTTATATGTTGATGTGGCTTTTTGCCCTGGAGAAATACTTGTTCTTGATCTTTGGCCTTTTTTGTTGAAGTTTCATTTTATCCAAACAATAAATATGGACACACACATATACTTGTTGAAATCATTTGTCATGCCAATTCTCCTTTAATATTTATAATATTTTTGAATGATTCATCTTAATTTAAAATGTGAAACCAGAAAGAATACAAGGAAAAAAACAGTAGAATTATACTATAACAAGAAAATCATTATCATATTTTTTATTCTATTTCCAAGGAGGTAATTAATAACACAATTGCATAACTTTTCAATATATAAGTGATTTGGTGCCAAAAATTTAATAAGTTTTTATACATACTTGAGGGTATTTCTAGGTAGAATTAATGTGATTGGAGGTTGCATAGACTATTACTGGTTTTGTAGGGGGGGGGATCTTATATTTTATTTTATTTTATTTTATTTTTTCCTAAGGTCTCTTGACTCTTTTGTTGTTGGGGATTCATTGAGCATTCAAGATGTGTCACACAATGAGACACCCCCATCCCCCTTCCTCCTTCCCTCTCTCTACTCTTCCTTTCCCCCACCCTCCTCCTTCCTTCTCTCTCTCTCTGCTCTCCCCTTTCCCCACCCCTCACCATGTCATTAATTGTCATTAATTGTCCTCATATCAAAATTGAATACATAGGATTCATGCTTCTCCATTCTTGGGATTCTTTACTAAGAATAATGTGTTCCACTTCCATCCAGGTTAGTACAAAGGATGTAAAGTCTCCATTTTTTTTAAATGTCTGAATAGTATTCCATGGTATACATGTACCACAGCTTGTTAATCCATTCCTGGGTTGAGGGGCATGTAGGCTGTTTCCACATTTCGGCGATTGTCAATTGAGCTGCGATAAACAATCTAGTGCAAGTGTCCTTATGATAAAAGGTTTTTTTTTTTTCCTTCTGGATAGATGCCCAGTAACAGGATTGCAGTTTACAGTCCCATCAGCAGTGTAAAAGTGTTCCTTTCTCTCCACATCCTTGCCAGCATGTGCAGTTTTGAGATTTTGTGATATGGGCCATTCTTGCTGGGGTTAGATGATATCTCAGGGTGGTTTTGATTTGCACTACTCTAATAATTAGGGATGATGAGCATTTTTTCATATGTTTGCTAGCCATTCATCTGTCTTCTTGAGAGAAGTTTCTATTCATCTCTCTTCCCCATTGATGTATGGGATTTTTGGCTTTTTTCATGTGTATTAATTTGAGTTCTCTATAGATCCTAGTTATCAAGCTTTTGTCTGATTCAAAATATACAAATATCCTTTCCCATTGTGTAGGTTGTCTATTTGCTTTGGTTGTTGTCTCCTTAGCTGTACAGAAGCTTTTCAGTTTAATTAAGTCTCATTTGTTTATTTTGGTTGTTATTAACATCCTCTGCTATTTTTTCCCAGTGTTTCCTAGATTTTTCTGTAAAGAACCTTCAAATCCTTTGTTAAGTCAATTCCAAGGTTTTTTTTTTTATGCTGTTGTGAAAGGTATTGTATTTTGATTTGATTCTCAGATTGCCTGTTGCTGATATATATGAAGGCTACTGATTAGTGAATTTTTATTTTATATCCCAAGATGTTTCTGTAGTTCTTGATTATTTCCAGGAGTTCATGGTTATGAACTTGGAACTTTCCAAGTATAAGATCATATCATCAGCAGGAAGCAATTTTCTCTGCCTTGGATCAGGTCTTGAGAACTCCTTAAAATTGTGTTACTTGTATGCAAGAATCTTCCTGCTTTATTTTCCTTGTTTCTTTTCTGTTGAAAAATAAAAATAAATCAGGAAACCAAAAATAAAGAAGGTTAATATAAGTATATATATCCTGCATACCTAAGGGCAAGCTAACCTCTACTCACCAAGACCTTCTGTATTTCAAAATTATTGTGATGTAAAATACTCTGAGGCCTAGGCATACGCCAGATGACAACACTGAAGATTGCTACCCTCACCATTTCTCTTTATACCAGCGGTTCTCAACCTGTGAGTTACAACCCAGGAACTGTATTAAAGGGTCGTGGTATTAGGAAGGTTGAGAACCACTGCTTTAGACTTTTGACCAATGACATTTTTGGAAAATCTAAGGGTGAAATTAAATTGCTGGGGCCGTTTCTTTATTTTTCATCACTTTTAATTGTTTTTTTTCTAATTACTCCTCAAAATTCCTATTGCCTGTGGCCAAAACTTTGACTTCTCTCTGGCATCCCCCAAAGATCTACACCACCCTTTAGAGTTTAGACACATTGCTTGCTATCTTTACAAAGAAGATCTTGTTCTAGGCTCCAGTCCCACAAGCACGTATCTATGAAGCAATCCCATTCCCTTCCCAACAATGTATCCAGCACCCACTGGGATGATGGGTGGTAAAATAAGGGAATGAGAATGAGGCATTTGTGTCTCAGCAGATTAATGAAAGAACAATAGGATTATGTGTTTTCCATAAGGGCAGAGAGTATGTGCCATTCACAATAGGGCTAATTTAGGCTTTTTCACTATTAAAATTACTGGTGTGAGGTGATCTGTGTGATCTAGAGAGCCTCAAACAGACTCTGCCAACCATGTGCCACTGAACTAAAGGCTATGGGGACAAATAGAAATAGGCCAGGTCTGAGCCTACATGAAGGACAGAGGGCCCCAAATGGTCACTGATCTTCGTCATCACAGAGCTATGGCACACAGCCACTCCCTAGTCAGGTGACAGATGAAGGATTTACTCACTCATTTTCCACATCCTCTATGGTGTTAGGAAGAGGCAGGTTCCTGGTTTCTGGAAGGAGAAAGACAACGAGGCCAGAAAGGATGGGGAAGACTCCATAGGCAATCCAGGGCAGGTGGGGAGAATACCTCATGAGGGTCATCAACAGAGGAGCCAGTGCTGCCCCACTCATAGTGAACATTGTAATGATTCCTATAACTATTGACCTTGGAGTGAAAATAAAAAACAAAAAATGTCATATAAATCTATACATGGAAGATCTCACTTGTCACGTTTAGTGACTATGGGGGACAATACAACACACTTATTAAAGACGTAAGTTTTCACAATCTCTTACCTGTGACATTTAACTCTATTGGCCTCAATGCTTGATAGTACTATGTTAGTAACTGCTCCACACCCCTGTTTCATCATTTGTGAAATAGAGATACCTATAGCACCAATCCAGTGGTTGCTAAGATTAAATGTGATGATGTATTAAAGCAGGGGTCCCAAGCCCTTTGTCACCACAGACTGTTTTTTTGGAAGACAATTTTTCCAAGGACAGGGAGGGGGGGATCTACATGGGATGGAGCTCAGGCACCAATGTAAGCAATAAGGGTGGCTGTAAATGCAGATGAAACTTTGCTTGCCCACCCACCTAATAAAATCCTGCTGTGTGTCCCCATTTCTAACAGGCCATAGAGAAGGAACTGTTTGCAACCCAGGGGTTGAAGATTGCAGAGTTAAAGGAAAGCAAGGCATAAACTTAGCCTGAAGAATTATTCTTCCTGGTTACTGTCTTCATTTCTATTATAATTATATTATAATTCATTCCTCTTACACCTAAACTGTCCCAGTTTTTTCTCCACAGTAAAGTTAATGTGTTGAGAGAGTCCTATTTTGAAACCAGATAGATGGTCTTTAGTTCTTGTACCTGAATACAGTGGGGATGAGCTCAGTTTGGTGGACTCCAAAGCTGGTAATAGCAGCAGAAACAGCACCAACTCCAAAAGTTGCTAGAGCCACTTTCAGGATCTGCATTTCTAGAGAGAGGACAGTGAGAGTCAGGAGATCTTGGCTGAAGAAATCTGTCAATTTGTGGTAGTTGTAAAAGAAATTCTGTTGCAGAATTTTGTAAGTGTGAAATATGTGGAAAAACACACTGTAACATACTGGAGATTAAGGATTGGTGAGAAAAAAGAAATAAACTGCATGCCATGGAATTCCAAGGGTTTAAACACTGAATAAGAGGATTTAAATTGGTTCTTTCAACTCTACCTGAACCTTTGAGTATTATCAATAAAGTTAGTAGTAGGGCGTCAGATATATTTGTTTTATGGATTGTGTGTAATACTTTCTCTGCACTTGCTGTAAAGCATAGAACTAAATATGGATAATAACTGGAAAGGGTATGAAGCACTTCTTAAGTAGATTAGAAGTAAGAGTGTGGGAATTTTATGATATGAGATTTATGAAATTACGATCTCATAATTTTATGATATGAGACAGGTATTGCACCATATGCTAACAAAAGGACTATGTTGTTTTGGCAGTGGGCAGTGTGAAAAGACAGAGTTCCAGAATAAATATTCAAGAATACAAACCTAACATTAGTTCTCCTAGTTGGAAACAATGTCATATTGGGAAACACTGACAGTGAAAACTTAAAAAGATACTTTTAAAATTCAATAAAAAATAATTAATACAGGACTAAAACAAAGGAGAGGGGTCTCCAAGGCAGGAACACTGTGGAAGAAGGAGGATCGGAGCCCACAAGTCTGGGATCCTGCCAAGTATGTACTAGCTCTGGGAGAAAGGTGGAGGGAGCTGACCACTGAAGTTCCCATTACCACTACATAAGGTCATTCTATGAGTTTAGACACGTGGATGCTAGGAGAGGTTGGGTCAGTTGCTTAATATGATTCGTACTTAAAGATAGATTGTAAAAAGGATTAAGAGACATGTTAAGATGAAACTCTTTCCTTGTTCCTACCACACACTGCTTTTCTGCTTAGAGGCTAAGGGATTTTTATTCCATAGAAGTCAAGGAGCCTCTCCTTTAAAAGTGCCGCATTGGAGAGCATCGGGTCAATGAGGCAGCAGGGGCGGAGTCAGGAGCAGGTGGGGCCCCTGAAAATCTACTCCACGAGCTCGCAGGAACTAAGAAGCTGAGGCGCAAGGGAGCCGCACTGGGCACGTGAACGCGCGGTTTAGCGAGTGCCGGAGATGGACCTCAGGCACAGGTAGATACAACCTGTTACAAACATATTCTCAGTTAGCAGTGATTAATCCTCAAATTGGAAACACGACAAGACAGCTACTCCGGAGGCTGAGGCGAGAGAATTGCCTAAGCCCAAGAGCTGGAGGTTGCTGTAAGCTGTGACGCCACGGTACTCTACCGAGGGTGACAGAGTCAGACTCTGTCTCAAATAAATAAACAAATAAACAAACAAATAAATCAATAAATAAAATAAAAGTGCTGCTTTTATGGTGATTTAATGTCGAACTTAAAAGTGAGAATATAGAAATGAGTGGGCAAGTTGGGGGGAATCTTAAAAATCAGAGAAAATTTCAAGACAGAAGAGGTGAGAGTGTCATGTTCCCACACGGAGATGCAATCGCAATGCCTAGCTCCTCCATGTTTGATAGCAAAAGTGTGAGTGGGAAAAAGGTACGTGGTTAGTTATTCCTATAAAGAAGTTGTTAGGCATAACTGGAGCCTATGTTCATATTCATCTTGGCTGAAGACAACCCTGTGTCTGAACCACCCCTTGCTGACATTAGTTCAGTGAGATCCTACATTCTGCCTACGACTTGTCAGAATCAGTTTTATATCCACATGTTAATTTCTGGGAACATTTTGGGTTTCAATGGCATTGCCAGGCCTTTAACACCAGGCAAGTAAGACCCTGAGGAATGAGGGGAACCATACTCCTTCCCAAAATTCCTGTCTCTCTCACCTTGGTCCAAAAAGATGTTGACCAGAATGAACAGTCCTACCAGGAACAGGAACAGCATACAGCTTGTTCGGCGACCCATATGATTCAGTGTCCAAAGGGCAACAACTCTGCCTATGAGTGTGACAGCTCCATAGAGAACCTGGAACAGGTAGATGTTTCTCCCCAAGTGCTGCAAGTTGAGTATCAGACCATAAAAAGGCACAATCATTGCCAATCTGAAGTTAGTAAAAAGAACAAAGACATATTTAGTAAGATTTTATGCTTAACAACCATTTCCTAAGATTGTGAAAATAAGTCCTACCTTCAAAATTACTATCCACTGATGATAATATTGGCCCAAATGGCATTTGGTCAGTATTGAAAAAATAGGCTCATTCTGTTTGAGAGAATATTTGCTTTTAAGGCAATGCTATTAAGTGAAAATAAAATTATTATGGAACTTTATGTTAAAATGGGTTCTCCATGTCATAATGTTTACTGA
>CAUYRH010072292.1:0-17308 GCA_963574655.1 Perodicticus potto
GTCCCAGCTACTTGGGAGGCAGAGGCAGGAGACTCGCTTGAGCCCAGGAATTGGAGGTTGCTGTGAGCTGTGATGCCACGGGACTCTATCCAGGGTGACAGCTTGAGGCTCTGTCTCAAAAAAAAAACGCAGGTCCTTTGATGACTCATGCATATAATTTCCTTGAGCTTGACCAGTGCCCTGGACTTTAGCCCCATCCAACCTCTTCCCTTTCTGTTATCTCTCCATCCCTCTTCCTCACACTAATCCTTAGCTCACTCAGGCAGAAGCCTATGGCAAGGGATCAAGGGTAGGTTCTTTCTTGTTCCCCACGCATCCACCCCAAAGCCCTCTGGGGTTCATCTCTGCTCAGGACCTCATCCGCTTGTTCCTCAGATACATGCTGTGTCAACGTGCCTACCTAGAGTGGGCAGATAGACCCAGGGTCATATCTTGCCTTCATTGCATGATCCTCATAAAGAACTTAACATCCTTGAGCCTCAGTTTCCTAAACTATGTGATGGGAATAATACTATCAGCCTTTTTTTTTTTTTTTTTTTTGAGACAGAGCCTCAAGCTGTCACCCTGGATAGAGTGCCGTGGCATCACAGCTCACAGCAACCTCCAACTCCTGGGCTCAAGCGATTCTCCTGCCTCTGCCTCCTAAGTAGCTAGGACTACAGGCGCCCGCCACAACACCTGGCCATTTTTTGGTTGCAGCCGTCATTGTTGTTTGGCGGGCCTCAGGCTGGATTCGAACCCACCAGCTTAGGTGTACAGGCGCTGAGCCAATACTATCAGCGTTAAGAGCTGTGAGAAGTAAGCGTAAGGAAGAGCAAGATACCATCTCTACTAAAAATGGAAAACGTAGTCGGGCATTGTGGTGGGTGCCTGTAGTCCCAGCTACTTAGGATGCTGAGGCAGGAGAATTGCTTGAGCCCAGGAGTTTGAGTTGCTGTGAGTTAGGCTGAGCCCATGGTACTCTACCTAGGGTGACAAAGTGAGACTCTATCTCAAAAAAAAAAAAAAAAAAAAAAAAGAGTAGCAGTGTTGTTTCCTGACAGTGCCTGGAACAATTAATGGATACTGGTTTTCTTCACTTGATCCTTGAAGGGGCCCACTTGAACCCAGCCTTCTCCCTGTCCATGTGCCTCCTGGGACGCCTCCCCTGGGCAAAGCTCCCCATTTACTCCTTGGTGCAGCTGCTGTCTTCTTTCTTTGCCTCAGGAACCACCTATATTCTCTACTATGGTAAGCAAAGGAACAGGGTTGGGGCAACTGTGTGTGTATGGAGGTGCCTCAGAAGGTTTTAGATGAGCAAAGATGGAAACCCTGGGTGTCCCCCTCTTCCACAGATGCCCTGCAAAACTATACAGGTGGCAACCTGACAGTAACTGGCCCCAAGGAGACAGCCTCCATCTTTGCCACCTATCCTGCCCCCTATCTATCCCTGAACAATGGTTTCCTAGATCAGGTAGGTGTCAGGGTGAGACCCAGGAGACCCAAACACTACCCTGTCCCATGGGACCCCCAGCCTCTTGTGCAGTCTCTAGGTAGGGTGGTGGGTTGGCTCTACCTTGGCCCCCTCCTGCCCACCCCCAACTGGCTGTGTTAGATAAAGCCAGATGCCAGGGGGATGGTGGGGAGGAGTGTTTTGGTGAGACAGGGCAGATGGAGCACCTGGAACCTCTTGGGGACCCTTTTGTCTCTATCGACTCCAAGGTTCTGGGCACTGGGATCCTGATTGTGGGGCTCTTGGCCATCCTGGACAGACGGAACAAGGGAGTCCCTGCAGGTCTGGAGCCTGTGGTGGTGGGGCTGCTGATCCTGGTCATTGGGCTATCCATGGGTGCCAACTGTGGGATCCCACTCAACCCTGCCCGGGACCTGGGCCCACGGCTCTTCACGTACATGGCTGGCTGGGGCCCTGAAGTCTTCAGGTGGGAGACAGACTCCCTGGTGACATCCTTCCCTCTCTTTCCTCTGCTGCAGGCTCTGCCCTGACTCCCAGTACTCTCCTAGTTTGCTTGACCTCTTAGTACAGTGTCCCTTCTTCAAGCCGTATCTTCTCCCTTCCTCAGTTGCTTCCCTGCCCCCTTTACACTGACACAGTGAGATTTAGAAGTTGTATCCTCTTTGGACATTAGTGACCTCATCAGCAAAATGAACATATTCAGATAATTCTCTGAGGCAAGAGGCTGGACCAAGGTCTCCTGGAGTTCCTCTCTGATTACTATTTTTTGTGTCAAGACAATCCTCTTCCAGCTGTCCATGACCACAGGAACTACTTTAGGGAGATCTCTTGTTACTGTCCTGAGTCCTTGGAGAGAGGGAGGCTAAGGAGTCTTTTTCTCTTATAACTCATGACTTTTCTCTCTTGTCCTTCTCTTGCAGTGCTGGTAATGGCTGGTGGTGGGTGCCAGTGGTGGCCCCTCTGGTGGGGGCTGTCTTTGGCACAGCCACATACCAGCTGCTGGTGGCTCTGCACCACCCTGAGGACATACCGCCAGCTCAGGATAGCCCACACAAAGCCTCAGTTCAGACGCTGGAGTGTAAACTGTGATTGTC
The DNA here is from genome assembly GCA_963574655.1 of Perodicticus potto. Lineage (NCBI taxonomy): Eukaryota > Metazoa > Chordata > Mammalia > Primates > Lorisidae > Perodicticus > Perodicticus potto. Next base: position 2,548 of record CAUYRH010072292.1, read on the forward strand.
AAGGCCCTCATGCACTCATGGGTCCTGGAGAGAGCCGCTCACCGGCCTGGTAGCTAGGCAGATACTTCTTCATGAATATGCCAGACCCTGGGAAACTTCTCTGTTCACCTGTCTAGGTATCCTTTCTCCTAAAGGGGGAAGGATCCTTGACAGAGAGACCTGGAGAAGGATAGTAAGGCCTAGGGACTCAGCTCCTTGGTTCCTTCTTCCCCCTGCGGGTTTTCTGACCCTCAGGCCTTCTAAGAACGTTTATGCTCAAAGTAGCCGCAAGAGGGTGTGCAGCTCTGGCGGGTGGGAAAAGCTAAGGGACCCTGCAGGCTTGGGGGCCACCACCAAGGGTAGGGGAGCTGACTCTGAGGACTTCCAGCTCTCACCACCTCCACGCCTCCCACGGACTCCGCACCCCGGATGGCAATTGGGAGGAAGCTACCTCCCCCGGGGCGTTGTGGAGGAGGAGGGGGCAGCAGAACACAGCCCTTCCCGCACCTAGAGAATGGACGAGCAAAGCTGAGAAACTGAGGCACAACCCAGAACCTAGACATCCCAGGTTGTGGTATCCCAGGAGGGGGGCCCGGAGAGGAGGCGAAGGAGCAGAGGGCACGAATCGGGTGGTAGGGGAGACTGATGCTGAGGAAAATGCTCGTGGTTTATTTCCAGCCCTTACGCCCCTGCCTATAGAAGCTGCTTTTGTTCTTCAGTTCTCTTTCTTCAAAAAAACAAAAACAAAAACAAAAAAACCTCAGAGCTATTAGCCTCCTGCGTTTTCCTTTTTTTTTTTTTTTTTTTTAAAAGATGCGGATGGATGTGAGCATGTGTGCACGTGTGCTGGGCGAAGCGACCCAGCTACTCCGAGCCTCGGAAGGGTTAAGACCCTCCCCCTGCCCCGCACAAATATGGCGGCGCCCTCCTTTACTCTCCCTCACCCTTCCCCAAAACCCCCTCCCGCCCCCCGCCCTCTACAGCTACTCCGTCACTTCCGCCCCGCCGCAGCCGAAACTGACACAAAGTAGCGGGCCAAGGCCCCAGGGGGAGCGGGGCTGCAGCTGGGGGGCGGGAGCCCGCGGGGAGCCGAGCTGAGCGCCCCCCGCCCCAGCCCCCGGCACGGGCAGGATGGGGCCGCCGGGGCGGGCGCGGAGCGCTGAGCGCTGAGGTGAGGCGAGACGGGGCGGGGGCAGCCTGGAGCGCGGGGCCAGGGGCGGGGGTGGGGGCAGAGGGAGATGCGGCTGTGGCCGCCGACCTGGGGCTGGGTAGGGGCTGGGTGGGGGCTGGCAGGGGTGTGGACAGGGAAGGACAGGGAATCGGGAGTCGGGACCTGCGGTGAGAGGGGGCAGGGAGTAGATGGTTGGCGAGAAGAGGGTGTCGGGGTGCTCGAGGGTGGGGGAGACCAGGGTGCTGTCCGCAGGATGGGAGGATGGGACGCTGAAGGGGCACGTGTAGAGCAGGAAAGGGCGGAGAAGCTTATGGAACGTCGGAGAGGGTGAACCACTTAGAGAGCTGGAGGAGTGAGAGGAGTAACGGGGTCCGAGGGTTTAGGTGCCCGGAGAAGAGAGTTTGGGGCAGGTAGGCTTTGTCTCTAGAAACTGGAGGTCTCTGTGTCTTAGGACAGCTAGGGGTGCTGGGAGGAGTGAGAGCTTTGGGAGCATAGCTGCGGAGTGAATCTTGAGTTCTGTCCGTGGTAATGGAAGGTGGCAGGAGCTGGTGTTTGTGGCAAGTGAGGGAGGAGGGGTTCTTGGATTCCCGTTCCTCCTGTTTTCCTGATCTACTGGCCTCCTCTGAGAGAAGGGGTCAGGCTTCAGGGCTGTTAGATGGAAGGGGGTAGAGACCAGACCTATAGAAAGAACCGTTTTCCTTCAGGGAGCATTGCCTCCTTTCTAGGGCTAGCTATTTTTATCCCCAATGTGGCTGCAGAGGGGGCTGGGGCAGGGCGACGTGGCTGATGGGCCTGAGCTGTTCAGAAAACCCAGGTTGTGTGAAACTGGGAAAGAAAAGTTGGGGGGAGTCCTCTGTTCCCAGGCCTTCCCTCCCTTCTTATTATGCCTCCACAAGGGATGAGGACTAAGCCAAGCCTGCTTTCAGTCTCTCCAGGGTCTTAGAGGTAAAACAACTTTCCTGGTCGGTGTCCAGACTCAGGATGGCATGTAGCTCCTTGGTTAACTTTCATAGGACTCAAAGCCAAGTTGTCTGGCTGATAGTATTTCTTGGTTGCCTCCCTCCCCCAGGGCAGGGCTGGCTATGCAACCTGTGATGCCCACCCTTGCATCCTTTCCTTTAACCTCTCTCTCCATACCCACCCTTCCATGACTCATACTCTAGACTGGGTGGAGACCCTGGCTGGGGGCCCTGGAGGAGGGCTTGGCATCTCTAAAATGTGGATGAGGTTTTTCTTCCTGAGCCAGGCACCCTTGCCTGCCATGTGGGGAGGGTCCTGGATGAAAAGGACTTCTGGCTTTACGGTATTGCCTGATCTGGGGTCAGAGAGGGAGTCTGAGCTTGTGCCTGGATAGCTAGGGAGAGCTAGTGTGTGTGACTGGGTCGTGGCCAGAGTCTGTAATTATAGAGGTGGGGCAGACAGGCAGTTAGCATCTCTGGGGGCTGACAGGCCGGTGGGGTGTGTCCTGTAGGCTGGAGGCAGGGGAACCAAGGAGGAAGAAGAAGTGGCACGCCCTCCACCCAAAGAAGGAGGTGACTTGCGGGCAGTTTCCTTTGGGCCAGGCTGAGGAATGGGGTGAAGTTCTGTGACCCTGTCTTATAAGGCCAGGCCTTATACCTGTTTAGGAGAAAGAAAGGGCATGGGAAGGTGGAAAGGAGCAGAAGCCTGTATGTTGGTGGGCCCTGGGCCTGTACTCAGTGCTGTGCTGACTGCACTAGGCTTAGATGGGAGGGAGGGAGAGGCAAACTCCCCGCTGGGGGTGGAAAGACCCCTTTTCTGGCCCACACTGAGAGGAAGCAGTTTGGGGACTGTCTGTGCAGGAAGTGAGTGTCATGTCTTTAATGTGAACTCCCCTGAAGGAGGTGATAATGGAAGCCCACTAATGGGGGGAATTATAAGTATTTCTAGGAGGGCGGAGCCTGCTCACTCTATTTCCTGATGCCCTGCCAGGTGTTTCCTGACTTGTATTTCCTCCACCCTATCCTCTGGGGGAAATTCTGCTTTCTAGTAAGCACAGGCACCACTAATTGCCACCAGGAAGACACCTAGTAACATCTGTTGTCCCTGGGTTGGATGCCTTGAGAGCTGTGCCCCTCCTCAATACCTGGCCCCTTTTCCTGTAGGCCTTGGGCTTCTGTAAACTCTTAATATCTGCATGATGGGAGGTGGTGTGCAGCCCCCTCTTCTTTCTCAGGGACTCATCAGGGCAGTAAGAGAAGAGAGTGGGGGTAGAGCTGGTGGGAGTAGGCTGAGGGAGGGGAAAGTCAGAGCTGAAAAAGAGTACCTTGGGAAGGAACCTGACTGGGATGAAGGGTGAAGGGTTTACCCTCAGCTTCCTGCCCTCACTCACCTGTCACCTTCCTACAGGGTCTCCCATGGGATTGCTGGGACCTGGCTGGGTGAGATGGCAGTGTGTGCAAAAAAGCGCCCCCCAGGTAAGACAGGCAAGGAGGGGGATTCGTGGACCGTCAGGAGTTTGTGTTGTTATGGCTTAGGAAGCAAAGGGAAAGGGGACAACTGTTATGGGTCTGAGGAAGGGGAGATTAAAACCCCTACCCCTCTTGGGGGTAGCCTAGGAAACCGAATTTCTCCGCTTGATCCCAGAGCTGAGTTCTCTCCTGCGAGGAGGGTGAGCATCAGCCCCCCATTTCGAAACACCTGCGCTCTTATCTTGGGGCACCTGCACCTCCTACTCTCCGGCCTTGGGAGCTGTGTTCTCAACTCTCCATCCTCTCGCCTCCTTGCTCCCCTCATTTTTCTATCCACCCGGTTCTCCTCATTTTTCCTTGGGCGGGGGGGAGGTGGTGGCGTGTAAAAGCGGTTGCCGGCTACAACGCCGGCAGTCAGCTCACCGCATTGGCCTGGCCAGGGGCGGGGAGAGGGAGGCGGGGCCCGGCGCGGGCTTTCGCCTACGCGGCGCGCTGGCAAGCCGCTGCCGCTGCCCCTGCAGTTGGGGGGGGGGGGCGGCGGGGCGGGCCCCGGGCGTGCTCGCAGCCTCTGGAGCCACTCAGCACACGCCGGCGTCTGCTGGGGGCACTGGGGGCGGTGGCGCTGCAGCCACAGCTGAGCTCGCGGCGTCACGGAGTGCCGAGTGCGGGTGGCGGGCTGTGAGGATGGCCCGGGCTGCAGATGGGGCGTGCGCCCGTCGGCCGGGGCTGCCCTCTGAACGGCCGCAGCTCCTTCACCTCCCTGGGGGTCCACCCCATCGGCGCCGCTGAGGCCAAGGACAGACAGTCTGCCCTTCCCCACTCAAACCGGGATCATGACGGTCCCCAAGGAGATGCCCGAGAAATGGGCCCTCGCCGGGGCCCCTCCCTCTTGGAGCCGAAAGAAGCCCTCTTGGGGGACAGGTAACAGGAGGCAGCGCCTGGCCGCTTTCCTGCGTCAACTATTTCCCACATTCACTTGTCCTCAGCCTCCACCAACCTTCCCTGATGCTTCTAGACCCAGATATCTGGCTCCAAAGGGTCCAGTCCTTGCCTTCTTTCTTTGCATGGTCTTTGGTGATTGCGCGGAGGACTCAGCCCAATGGGGCCTCTTCAGAGAAGTTTCTGGAGTAAAGTGGCTTGGAGGCAGGGGACACTGTGGCCGGGAGTTTTGTTACTGCAGTGTGCTCTGCAGGGGTCTTGGGGTGGTGGTGCAGAAAGGGGTCTGGCATGCTGTCTTTGGCTCCCGGACAGGTTTATGGCATTATGTTTACCTCCTAATCATGTTAGGTCACTGTGACCCCCAGGAGCTGGACTGGGGAACCTTCAGAGGACAGCCCTTTGTTTTGGGACCTGAATTTGGTGCCTGCAGTCACAGACCTGTGAAGGTTCAGGATAGGTGTAGCTAGATACGTACCACTAACTGCATGGCAGATGAGCGAGCAGTTTAAGGGAAATGTGTGCAGATGGTACTGGAAAGGTTACAGTTAGAGAATAACTGCTTCAGTTACATTTCATTCCTCCCTCCTCCATCTCTGTCTCAGTCTGCATAACCCATATCCCTGACCACCCCCCCCACTTGAAGATGAGCTTTGAAATAAGGTGATGTCATTGTGGGCCAGTCAGAAGCTGCTGCTGGTGACATGTGACAAGCAGAGGCTCCTGTAGGGGAGACTGCACGTGGGGCTGGGATGCTGCCGCAGAGCAGTTCCAGGGCATAGTGACCCTCCTTGCCACCTCCCCTACCTGGATTAGGGGGAGAACAGTACCGTGGCTAGACCTGCAGTGGCCCTTGGAGAAGGAAGCTCTGTGTCTTGATTATGACAGTGGATGCATTAATAATAGCAGCGAAAGGGTCTGTGGATTCCCAAGACCATTACTGGCTGAGATTCCTCCAAAGGGAGAGAGAGAGAGACACAGACACACGGGCTGAGTGCCCCCAGTGGAAGGTCCGGGAGGTTGGTGGTGAAGAAGAAAGAGCACGTCCTGTTCTGTGAATGCAACCTGCAGAGTGAGACCTGCAGAGCCGTGTAGTCAAGCAGAGAAGAGGGAAGCACTTAATGACACCTCGGTGTGGACCTAACTCCTTAAACTATATTCTGTGGAAAGAACCAGGACCCCCCTCCACTGCCCCAGAATGTCAGTGCAGGCCTCATTGTTCTCTTCTTGACTTCAACATCATTCTGTTGCAGAAGAAGAAAGGAGGGCGCGGGCTAATGACCGAGAATACAATGAGAAATTCCAGTACGCGGTAAGTGATTCTAGACTACCTGATCTGCCTTCTGAGTTGGAGAGAGGACAGGTTCAGGGACATCCTCAATTGTGACTGAGAGCTTACTGGAAGGAGTGATGGAGGAGGGGAAGGCAGCTTTCTCAGTCATTCTCCATCTGCTATTGTGCTTAATTTTTCCTGCCTTCACCTGTTGGTGACCCCATGAACTTCCCTTCACTCCTCTTCCCCCTTCCTACACCTGTGTTTGCAGGTTTCTAGGGCAATGGTTTTGGAAAGTGTAAAGATGGAGGAGCCAGCCTCAATTTGGTTCTGGGTTGGGATTGGAAGGCTGCCTCATTATCTTCTCTTCCATTGCCACAGAGTAACTGCATCAAAACCTCCAAATACAATATTCTCACCTTCCTGCCTGTCAACCTCTTTGAGCAGTTCCAGGAAGTTGCCAATACCTACTTCCTGTTCCTTCTCATTCTACAGGTGAGTGACTTGCAGTAGACCCTTATGCAACTCACAAAACTGAAGAAAGCCAAGGGAGAAGAGGTCTAGGGGAAAAAAAGACATAGATGGGGCCTCAGAGGCTTGCTTCTGTTTCTTCTTTTCAGTTGATCCCACAGATCTCTTCCTTGTCCTGGTTCACCACCATTGTGCCTTTGGTTCTTGTCCTTACCATCACAGCTGTTAAAGATGCCACTGATGACTATGTGAGTTGTTTTCGTTCTTCTACTTTTTCCCGTTGCCCCCACTCACCCAACTCACAGCCACCACCACCCAGCATAATTTCTCAGTCACCTTGACATCCTTACCTGGTCCAGCTAAATCCATGTTGTCTTTGCTGAAGGCAGGAAAGAGAGGGGAGAGTTGGCCTGTGAATGGGGTTACCTAGCATGCTAAATTCCACTGATCATGTAATTCTCTTGGAGTGGGAAAAGGTGTCTTACCTTTCTCAGTTTTCTTCTTTTCAGTTCCGCCACAAGAGTGACAACCAGGTGAATAACCGTCAGTCTCAGGTGCTGATCAATGGAATGTGAGTGCCTGTTGGAAAGAAGGGCTCAGGAGGAAGGGGGTCCCCTGGGAGCCTCTCTAGCTACTGACAGCCTCTTCACTGTCTTCTTATTGCCTCAGCCTCCAGCAAGAGCAGTGGATGAATGTCTGTGTTGGTGATATTATCAAGCTAGAAAATAACCAGTTTGTGGCGGTAAGGGTCAGTGCTCCTCTAGGCCTGCGGGGCTCGCTCTTCTCTTTGAAAAAGGGATAGCTCCTTCCTGATTTATTGTTGCCTCTTCAACACCCATGGAAGGAAACTTTTCTTTTTTTTTTTTTTTTTGAGATAGAGTCTCAAGCTGTTGTCCTGGGTAGAGTGCTTACAGCTGTCAGCAACCTCCAACTCTTGGGCTCAAGCTATCCTTTTGCCTCAGTTTTTCTGTTTTTAGTGGAGACAGGGTCATGCTTTTGCTCACTCAGACTGGTCTCGAACTCGTGAACTCAAGCAATCCACCTGCCTTGGCCTCCCAGAGTGCTAGGATTACAGGCGTGAGCCACCATGCCTGGTAGAAGGATACTTCCTTGAGTGGGGGGGCTTCACTGTCAATGTTAATATGCCTAGGACTGGCCCTTCATATGCTTATGAATTAAGCAAACTGGCCGGTGTGGTGGCTTACACCTATAATCCTAGCACTTTGGGAGGTTGAGATGAGTGGATTGATTGAGCTCAGAAGTTTGAGACACTCTGGATAAGAGTGGGACCCCATTGGTACTAAATAGAAAAAATGGGCAGCGCCTATGGCTCAGTGGGTCGGGCGCCGGCCACATATACTGAGGTTGGTGGGTTTGAACTTGGCCCTGGCCAAACTGCAACAAAAAATAGCTGGGTGTTGTGGCGGGTGCCTGTAGTCCCAGCTACTCAGGAGACTGAGGCAAGAGAATCACCTAAGTCCAGGAATTGGAGGTTGCTGTGAGCTGTGATGCCACAGCACTCTACCGAGGGCAACAAAGTGAGACTCTGTCTCTAAAAAAAAAAAAGAAAGAAAAAGAAAAAAACTACCAGGCATTGTGGTGGGTGCCTATAGTCCCAACTACTTGGGAAACTGAGGCAGGAGGATGGCTTGAGCCCAAGAGTTTGAGGTTGCTGTGAGTTGTGATGACCCCACGGCATTCTACCCAGGGTGAAAGAGTAAGATTCTGTCTCAAAAAAGAATTAAGCAAACTAAGAATGCTTAGCAGGAGAGATCATCAAAGAGTGCATTGGGGCGGAGGTTTGGGTATGTGGACTTCTCATTAGGTATTCTCTTTAGGCGGATCTCCTCCTCCTTTCCAGCAGCGAACCCCATGGGCTGTGTTACATAGAGACAGCAGAACTCGATGGGTGAGTCGCATGCTCATTGTCAGCGCTCTCCTTCCATCTCCTTGTAGGTAAAAAGTTGTCTTTGGAAGAGGTTCCCAGGTTTGAGCTCTGTCTAAATTTGAGAAATTTAGGGCTAAGAAAGGCTTGCTTAGGATGTGTAGAGACATCATGCACCCAGTATTTGCTGGGCTAAGCAGTTATGTCCCATGGTTTGATCCCCACAGGTAGAATCTGTGGTTCTCAACTTGCCTAATGCTGCGACCCTTTAATACAGTTCCTCATGTTGTGGTGACCCCCACCCATAAAATTATTTTTGTTGCTCAACGAAAATAATTTTATGGTTGGGAGTCACCACAACATGAGGAACTGTATTAAAGGGTTGCCGCATTAGGAAGGTTGAGAACCACTGATCTAGAGGAGGAGAAGGGAGCCAGGACTCAGGGATATTGTCTTTCCAGAGAAACCAACATGAAAGTACGTCAGGCGATTCCTGTTACCTCGGAATTGGGAGATATCAGTAAGCTTGCCAAGTTTGATGGTGAGTAATCTTGGAGAAGCAAGCTTCAGGTAAAGGAGGTCTCAGGTAGAGGAGTGGGTTGGGTTTTAGGATTTAAATTGTATCTTTTCCTTTTGACGTCTTGTTGATATGATTTTGCAAGTCCTTGGACTTTTTGGGGAAGAGGAGTGTTGGAAATACCATGTGGCTACTATGTGTTTTTTTGTTTTTGTTTTGTTTTGAGACAGTCTCCTCTCTTGTCCCGGGTGGAGTGCAGTGGTGTGATCATAGGTCACTGCGACCTCAAACTCCTAAGCCCAAGCAAGCCCTAGCCTCTCAAGTAGCTGGGACTACTACTCATCATGACGCCTACCTAATTTTTCTATGTTTAGTAGAGATAAGGTCTCACTCTTGCTCAGGCTGGTCTTGAACTCCTAAGCTCAAGGAATCCTCCCACCCAGCCTCCCAGAGTGCTGGGATTACATGCATGAGCCCTGTGCCTGGCGCTCTCTGTTGTTTTGTCTTGTGGTCAGACAGTAGACTGGACCTTGAGCAGTGGGACTCTTGTTTCTTACTCAGGTGAAGTGATCTGTGAACCTCCCAATAATAAGCTGGACAAATTCAGTGGGAGCCTCTACTGGAAGGGAAACAAGTTCCCCTTGAGTAACCAGAACACGCTGCTGCGGGGCTGTGTGCTACGCAACACGGACTGGTGCTTCGGGCTGGTGGTCTTTGCAGGTGAGCCCCATGTCCGCAGAGGGAGGGGTGCAGGTGAGTGGCTCGGCCAGCCCTTCTTCAGGAGTATGGGGTGGGGGAGCTGGCAGAGCACGTGAAGTAAAAACCACCAACCCTGAATACATGAACAAGACCACGTCCTACACTTTGAGGACCAGGGGAGAAGCTTAACGCAGATTTGTTAGTTGGTTTTCTTAGCCCTTCTCATCTTTTCTAGGACCTGACACTAAGCTGATGCAGAACAGCGGCAGAACAAAGTTCAAGAGAACAAGTATTGATCGCCTGATGAATACACTGGTGCTCTGGGTTAGACTCCCACATTTGGTTCCCTGCCCCACCCCCTCTGGTTTTCCCTGGGTGGCTCCTTTTGCTTTCATCTCCCTTTCTTGGTTGGTTGTCTTCAGGTATGGCTGTAAAGCCACTGACAGGTCAGCTACTCAAAGGCAGTGTTTATTTCAGGCTCCTTTTAGACTTGGAAGATGTTATTTTTAAAAACCTTAGGAATGTGAATTAATCAACAATTTAAAGAAAGCTAAAATAAGTCATCCTTTCTCTGAATTCCAGTTATGATGATGACTTAGTGCAACATGTGACCTTATGTTTGCTTTTGCCAGGGACAAGGAGGCCTTCTTGGGGATAGAGAAGGAATTAAAAGAAAAATTTCCATTTGGAAGATGGCTAGCAGGGTCTTTTCCCTCAACTTCTAAGTATGAAGGGTCCCAAAGGAAAAGTTTCTGTTTTAGTTTTTGGCAATTTCTGCATCCTTCTCTTGTTTATTTTTTATTTATTTATTTATTTTTTGAGACAGAGCCTCAAGCTGTTGCCCTGGGTAGAGTGCCGTGGCATCACAGCTCACAGCAACCTCCAACTCCTGGGCTTAAGCGATTCTCTTGCCTCAGTCTCTCAAGTACCTGGGACCACACGCACCCCCCACAATGCCCAGCTATTTTGTGGTTGCAGTTGTCGTTGTTGGGCAGGCTGGGGCTGGATTCGAGCTCGCCAGCTCTGGTATATGTGGCTGGTGCCTTAGCCACTTGAGACGAGCCCTTCTCTTGTTTAGCTAGAAATATGAGCTCCTTGCTGAGCACTCCTCTTCTTGGACCCCCAATTGCCTGCTGCCTGCCCCCAGTGCTAGTTCGCAGGCACTGCTCAGCCTGTCCACAAAGGCTTGTCCGCCCCCTGGTGGTCTCTGGGCGCCAGAATGATTCCCGTTTTGTTTTAAAACTCAATAGTAGAAGCAACGTTTGAAAAAGAGGTTGGAAGTCAGACAGTGACCTCCATGGTTTTTTTTTTTTTTTTTTTTTTTTTCAGTTTTGGCTGGGGCTGGGTTTGAACCCGCCACCTCCAGCTTATGGGGCTGGTGCCATACTCCGTTGAGCCACAGGCGCCCTCCTCCATTTTTTTTTGTAATCACCAAGTTTTTTTTTTTTTTTTTGGAGACAGAGCCTCAACCTGTCACCCTGGATAGGGTGCTGTGGCATCGCAGCTCACAGCAACCTCCAATTCCTGGGCTCAGGCGAGTCTCCTGCCTCCGCCTCCCAAATAGCTGGGACTACAGGTGCCCGCCACAACGCCCGGCTATTTTTTTGTCGAAGTTTGGCTGGGGATTGGGTTTGAAACCACCACCCTTGGTATATGGGGCTGGCACCCTACTCACTGAGCCACAGGCACTGCCCCCAAAACTTTCTTATGATCCTTCTTCAAAGACTCCAAGGTTTATAGGATTTTCAACTAATCAAGAAATCTGTATTTATGAAAATACAGTTTGTTTCCCTAGTTTTAAAAAATGGCAGTCCACGTGAGATAATGAACATTATAGTAACTTTACATTTTTTTTTGGCTTGCAGAGACTTAGCCAAGGTAAGCGAAATGAGCAATTTACAAGTATTTTTGTATTTTAAAAAGCAGCTCATCCCAATCTTGCTACTTTTTTTTTTTTTTTTTGAGACAAGAGTTTTATTTTGTTACTCTCAGTAGAGTGCATTGGCATCGTAGCTCACATCATCCTCCAACTCTTAGGCTCAAGTGATTCTCTTGCCTCAGCCTCCCAAGTAGCTGAGACTACAGGTGCCCACCACAATGCCTGGCTCTTTTTAGAGACCACAGCTTGCTCTGGCTCAGGCTAGTCTTAAACCTGTGAGCTCAGGCAATCCACCCGCCTCGGCCTCCCCGAGTGCTAGGATTATAGATGTGAGCCACAGCCCTTGGCCCCACTCTTACTACTACTCCTGAAGGTTCTAGGCTGCCACATTGGGAGCTAATCAACTATTTCAGCTTCTCCATCATACAGGGGATCCGATAATGTTAGGAGAGAAGTCCACATGATTGGTGACAGATTAGAACCTGTCATGATTCTGAGCCATTTCTAGTAGAGCATGCTGCCAATTTAAAGATAGCTGAGCTTTTGTGGGCTTAGGCTATGAGTGGTGACTTGCAGGCTTTCTAAGCATCAGCTAATCCTTTGCTTCTCATTTCTCCCCAGATTTTTGGATTCCTGGTCTGCATGGGGGTGATCCTGGCCTTTGGCAATGCCATCTGGGAGCATGAGGTTGGGACACGCTTCCAGGTCTACTTGCCCTGGGATGCGGCGGTGGACAGTGCCTTTTTCTCTGGCTTCCTCTCCTTCTGGTCCTACATCATCATCCTCAACACCGTTGTGCCCATTTCACTGTATGTCAGGTATGTGTTTTCTTTGCCCCAGGGTCTCTCCAGGGAGTCCCTTGGAAAACTTTTCTAATAATGATGAGGTTTTTGAAAAGATCTTGAAGTCATCTTCCTCTACTGTGAACATTTTATGTTTTCTGTTTATCTTTGTGTGCAGAACCAACTTTTTACCACAGTTTCCTAAAACTTGGGCTATATTAGAGCAAAAACCATGTTAACAAGGGCCAGGCGCAGTGGATCATGCCTGTAATCCTAGCACTCTGGGAGGTGAAGCGGGTGGATTGCTTGAGCTCACAGGTTCGAGACCAGCCTGAGCAAGAGTGAGACCCCACCTTTAAAAATAGCTGAGCACTGTGGTGGGCACCTATAGTCCCAGCTACTTGGGAGGCTGAGGCAAGAGAATCACTTGAGCCCAAGAGTTTGAGGTTGCTGTGAGCTGTGACACCATGGCACTCTACTGAGGGTGACAAAATGAAACTTTGTCTCAAGAAAAAAAATGTTGATTTATTCAGCACATATTTACTACATGCCTATCATGTGCACACAAGCGTGCCAGGTGCTGTAGCACATACAAAGATGAGTTAGGAGTGGATCTTTTTCCCTTAGGGGCTTAAGTCTGATAAAAGAAGAAAAATCTAAACATGTTGTAATACAAAATAGGATGACTTCTACTTAAGAGTCTTCTCTGTGAAGCTAGGGGACACAGAGGTATGTGAGGTGGCCTCCACCTTTAGAGGCAGCAGTTAGGTTGGGGAGGGGAGATCTGAACATGTTAGGCTGAGACGCCACTGGGAGACACAAAGTGCCAGGAGGGCTGGAAAACCATTGCTCCCTGTGCAGTTATTCAGACAGGACATCTCTGAAGAGGTAGCATTCGCTCTGGGTTTTGGGTGGTGATGGGGATAGATGAAGGTGGAGCTACAAAGGAGAGGTGGAGAAGAGGGCTGGAAACAAAGCCTTGGAGACAGGAACCTGGGAATGTCAGTTTGGGCAGGACGTGGGGCTGTGAGTAAGGAGCTGAGAGTAGGAGTGCAGAAAACTGGAGGCTTTTAGTCTCTACGTGTGGACTCTGTACTGAGTAAACCAATAGGGTTTTTTAAAAATGTTGATAGAATTCATTCTAAAAAAATCCAAAGAATGCATTAGGAAGTGTGTGCAGCCTGAATAGGATCAAGGAGACATGTGGGATGTTTGACATAAAGAGAATATTAACAGGGACTGGGCTGTGAAGAATAAAGGGGATGAGGGAGGAAGAGAGTGAAGGAAGAATGGCCAAGAGGAAGAAACTTTAGCACTCTGGGAGGCCAAGGTGGGTGGATTGCCTGAGCTCAGGAGTTTGAGACCAGCCTGAGCTAGAGAGAGACCCAGCTCTAAAAGGAAAAAAAACATAGCTGGGCATTGTGGCAGGTGCATGTAGTCCCAGCTACTTGGGAGGCTGAGGCAAGAGGATCACTGGAACTCATGAGTTTGAGGTTGCTGTGAGCTAGGATGCCACAGCACTCTACCAACGGTGACAGAATGAAACTGTCTCAAAAAAAAAAAAAAAAAGTGAAAAAAACTTTTTTACTGCCTTGCTTTTAAGATAAAGGGATAGGGCGGTGCCTGTGGCTCAGTGGGAGGGCACCGGCCCCATATACCAAGGGTGGCCGGTTCAAACCTGGCCCCGGCCAAACTGCAACAACAAAAAAAATAGCTGGGCGTTGTGGTGGGCACCTGTAGTCCCAGCTACTCAGGAGGCTGAGGCAAGGGAATCGTTGGAGGTTGCTGTGAGCTGTGTGACACCATGACACTCTACTGTGGGCTATAAGGTGAAACTCTGTCTCTACAAAAAAAAAAAAAAAAAAAAAAAAGATAAAGGGATAAAAAGGTCTGTGATTTTTTTTTTTTTTTTTGAGACAGAGCCTCAAGCTGTGACCCTGGATAGAGTGCAATGGCATCACAGCAACCTCCAATTCCTGGGCTCAAGCGAGTCTCCTGCCTCTGCCTCCCAAGTAGCTGGGACTCCAGGCTCCTGCCACAACGCCTGGCCATTTTTTGGTTGCAGCCGTCATTGTTTGGCGGGCCTGGGCTGGATTTGAACCCGCCAGCTCAGGTGTACATGGCTAGCGCCTTAGCCGCTTGAGCTACAGGCACTGAGCCAAGATCTGTGATATTTTTAAGGAAACGTTTTATGGAAGTGGTCAGAACCATCCTTATCTTTTGTTCACATAGATTTCTCAAATAGTCCTTAACTCTCCCCACCAGCCCCCAAACCATAGTGCTTATGATAATGAGTACAAGATGAAGTGTTCTGTGCTGAGGGAGTCCAGTTTGGGCTTTTCTGGAGCCGAAGAGTTGAAAGGTTCTTGGTGTAGGCCTACTTACTTCACTCACTGGCCACGTGACCGCAGGCAAATCCGCAATCACTCAGGGCCTCACACATTTTCAGTTTTTTCATGTAAAATAGGAACAATAATACCTGTTTCACCTTCTTTGTAGGGATGTCTTAAAGATAGTGGATTAAGGCTCGGCGCCTGTGGCTCAGCCGGCTAAGGCGCCAGCCACGTACACCTGAGCTGGTGGGTTCGAATCCAGCCCGGGCCCACCAAACAACAATGACGGCTGCAACCAAAAAATGGCCGGGTGTTGTGGCGGGCGCCTGTAGTCCCAGCTACTTGGGAGGCAGAGGCAGGAGACTCGCTTGAGCCCAGGAATTGGAGGTTGCTGTGAGCTGTGATGC
>CAUYRH010072296.1:0-28114 GCA_963574655.1 Perodicticus potto
TAGTCCCAGCTACTTGGGAGGTGGAGGCAGGAGACTCGCTTGAGCCCAGGAATTGGAGGTTGCTGTGAGCTGTGATGCCACAGCACTCTATCCAGGGTGACAGCTTGAGGCTCTGTCTCAAAAAGAAAAAAAAAAAAGATACTACATGAGATTCTGCCCACCATTCTATTCCTATGGTTTGAGCCCAGATTTGGGGGGGGAGACTGGAGATGTACCTTTGCTGTTATGGAACCCACTTGATTTTTGCAGTGTGGGGTCCTCACACACAGTGATTTCCTGTGCTTCAGATTCTCTTTCTTATATAATTAACAATAACGTGAAATTATACTTTGCTGTGTACTCTTATTATACATGGTGCATATCAATCTGTGTAATACCATTATATCAATATATTCCTTTATGGAATCATCAGTTTAATTGTACCTTATTGGTGATTCAAGAGACCTTAAAAGTTAATTTTGACTCTACATTATTTTTGCCTTATCTCCTGACTTCAGAACCTAATCCCCAATATGTCTTTCTTATGTTATTCTTGCAAATCCATATCTATATAGTTTTGACACACATCTTTTTTTCTTTCAGCTTCTTTTCTTGTATGCTGATGAAAGCCCACTAGCCTTGCTTAATTAATCCCACCAGAGTCCTAGTCTATCAGTTACATCTGTGCCCTCTATGTCCCAATCATGTCCACTCTTCCCCAGTAACTGGCAGGAGGGAGGAGAGTTATTAACCCTAATATAGACTAAGTGTCAGTTTTCCTGCTGTTTTGAAAATAGCTCCTAACCTGCAATAACTTATAGTGCATACCTGGTAAATACACTTTATTGCTTTTCTGAAGTGATGTGCTGCCCTTGGAAAGACTGGATTTAGTGCTTATATCATTTTATACTCTTTAATTGCAAGCAGCAGAAACTGATTCTGCTAACTTCAGTACAAAGGAAGGACAAAGGACCTTGCAGTCAGAGGCAAAGTAGAAAAAACAGATCTCAGCAGAATAGGACGTAAGGATCAAGGGAGTAGGAAACTGATGTCTGTTGGTCCAGCTCCTTCCACCTTGTGCCTCTTTGCTGTAAATTCTTAATAATACATGAAGGAATTAAATGGACTTCATTGAGGTCATGTGCCTGGTTGCAGGGAGGGAAGGAATTTGACTCTCTACCTAAACTGGAGAAGAAACTTGGGCTGCTCTTCTGGAAGAAGAGGCAAAGGAAATTGGAGAAGAAACTTGGGCTGCTCTTTCTGGAAGAAGAGGCAAAGGAAATTGGACAATAAATAGGATTGTTCTTCATTTAACACCATCTTGCATCTTTGTAAATCATTACCAGTGTTGCTCACTACTTTGGATAGCAAGGCATTCTGCCATTTTCCCTCCTCAAACAGCCACCTGTCTTGCAATTCGCCTTTCTGATAATCCATTTACCTGCTCCCTTCCTTTGCCCTTCTTCACCCTGGCTGGTCCTCAGGAAGCACTGGTAGTCATTTGTGCTCTAAAGCTCTCCCCCTCCCAAAAGAAAAATGAGTTAGGAGGGTAAGAGAGAAAAACAACGAAGGGAAATGTCTGAGAATGAGTTAAAATGATTAATTCTCTTTTGGAAACTTTCAGGTGTCAAACATTTCTGAAGACCAAGACACCTTTTTTTCTCATTAGAAATTCACCAGCTTGGTCACTGTTGCCTGAAGCTGTGGCTACGTAAATGTCAACTCTTTTACTGGCAAGTTGGTGGAATTTACTGATGACACAAATCTGTGTTGGTTTGGGAGAAGATGGGAATCTGTAAAACTCCAGACGCATCCCAGCAAACTGTGTGAGTCGCCCATTCAGGTCAATGGAGAGTCGGCTTGTTGGGTGGCGGTGGGAAGAGAGAGGAAGAGGAATTAGTGTATTTAGCATCAGAAGGAGAGAAGTCAAATTTGAGGGCAGCAGTGTTATTAAATGGCCTTCTCCAAAATCGTCTCAAGTTTTTTCTTGGATCTGTATACTAAATTTGACGCTTCCTATGTCAGAGAGAGAAAAAGGAGGAAAAAATAGAACTGTGTATCTGAGCAAGGCTCAAAATGAAAGTCCTGATTTCTATACCCAGGAGCTATTTTTATTAATAGAAATGCTGATAATGACATTGGTTAACCATTTATTGATTGCTTATAGATGCTAGCCCTATTGTCTTGCATTTTACATATATCATCAATCTGTTCAGTAACTGTATAAAGAAATGCAGATGGTAGAATTGTATGGCAGGTCAATTGTCCAAGGTGCCACAGCTAGTTAAGGACAGGGTAATAATAAAGACTAACCCTCTGCTACAAAAATAATAGCTGTCCCATCTCTTAATGTCCCCTGATACTTTATCGGGAATCATTCTGTTGGAACCTAGGAAGTCTGTGATAAATACCCCATATCAAAGCTCCACACCTGAGGCTTAAGTACTTTTCAATACTTTCACTTAATAAATGTTAAATTTGTTGACATTTAATAAACAGCTTATTGAAATTAAACTGTTCCTCTATTCAAAACATATGCCTGATAGCTAGGGGGGAATCCCACTAGGAAAAGTAAATTTTTAATTCCATTTTTATACCCACTGGCCAAAAGTTGTTAAGATATGGCTCAGCACCCATATCTAAGTGGTTAGGGTACTGGCAACATACACTGAGACTGACGGGTTCAAACCCAGCCTGGGCCTGCTAAACAATAATGACAACTGCAACAAAAAAATATCTGGGTTTTGTGGCAGGTGCCTATAGGCCCAGCTTCTTGGGAGCCTGAGGCAAGAGAATTGCTTAAGCCCAAGAGTTTGAGGTTGCTGTGAGCTGTGACACCATGGCACTCTACCAAGGGCAACATAGTGAGACTCTGTCTCAAAAAAAAAAAAGCTCTTAAGATGTTTCTCCTTTTGGGGGGCTTCTTTGAGCCTCTCATACCTTTATTTAACCCCTTCAATAAATTATAGGCTGTGACATATTCCCTGTGTCAATCCCCTTCCCGTCCCCATGTGTAACTCTAACCTGAGTTGGGTTTTATGTGGTTATTTGAGAACAAGATAGGACAAAGAAGGTCTCAGTGGGGAGGGGAGGACTCTAACACATATCAAGCACGTGCTATATAAAGCAATGAGAGAAGAAAAACTGACAATTCTTGAGCACCTGGTAGATTCCAGAACACATTACCATATTGAATGCTCACAAAAGCCCCATGAGATGTATGTGAATGCCCCATTTTATTTTACTGCCCAATAAACTAAGCATGGAAAGTTTTCAATGGTTTGCCCAAAGACACACAGCTTGCAAACACTAATGCCAGAGTTTCCAGAATTAAAAACAGATCTAACTGACTCCAAAGTCCTTTTTACTTTTGTTTTATTTTTCTGTCATACTCTGGGCTCCACCTTTAATAATATATCCAGAATTTGACCCCTTTAAGTCAGCCCCTCTGAGCCAGTGTCCTTTCTAGTCTGGATTATTGAAACAGCCCCATAACTGGTTTCCCAGCTACTACCCTTGCCTGTCTGCAGCCTCTTCCAACATGGTGGCCAAAGGGATGCTTTCAGTTGTAATTCAGAACTCAGTCACACAGACGAGCCCATTTTTCTTATAGTTAAAGTCCTTACCTTGGCCTGCAAGGGCCTAGAAGAGCCTGTATGACTGAAAACTCTATTTGTAACCTTGAGGACATCATCTACTGCCTCTCGCCTTCACTTGCTCTGCCCTAGCCACCTGCCCTCTTTTCCTTTCCTCGACATGTTAGCAGAGTTCCCTCTTTGCTTGTAGTTCCCTCTGCCTGGAATGCTTTCTCCCAGGTATCTTTGTTGCTTGTTTGCTCATGTCCTTCCAATCTTTGCTCTCGTGTCACTTTAGAAGCTAGCTCTACTCTTGAGTAAATGCATAATGACCCAACTCAGTAAGACTGGCTCTGTCCAAACTATTAAAAATATGTAGTAGGTCTAGGCTAAGGGTGGTGAGGTAGGCACAATGGTGATCTGGACCCCATGACCTTTGCTTCTGGTGTCTGTCCCATGATGGTGTTATTTTTGGTGGTAAAAAGCACAGGGAAATCATTTGGGTTGGTCTGATCCAATCCCATCCAGGGGTGTCCAACATTTTGCCTTCTCTGCACCACATTGAAAGAAGGAGAGATGCCTTGGGTCACACATTAAACACTAAGGAAAGCTGATGAACAACAACAACAAAAAACCAAAAAAGATCTGTATGCAGTTTTCATGATATCTGCCACCACAGATAAGCAAGAAAGTTCTCACATAATTTACGTGCAGACCATGAGCTATGGGTGGGACGCCCCTGTAAGAGTTATTAGTAAAGAGTTTTCTCTGCACAACAAGACAAGGGAATGTGACAGAGTGTCAGAGCACAAGAAGAAATTGACATGCTGTTGCTGGCTTTGTAAATCCACGAGCCACATGCCATGACCGGAGAGTGGCCTGTGAAGGCTGAGAGTGAGTACCTGCTGACAACCAGCAAGAAAATGGGGAGTCAGGCCTGCAACTACAGTAAATTCTGCCAACAGCTTCAAAGCTTAGAAGTAGATTCTTCCCCAGATCCTCTCGATAAGAGGCCAGGCTGCCAATGCTTGATGTGGGTCTTGTGAGATTCTAGGCAAAGAGTCCAGCCAAAGCTCCTGGACTTCTAACCTACAGAACTGTGAGATAACAAATGGGCATTGTTTTAAGCTGCTAAATTTGTGATAATTTTGTTATACAGCAATATAAATCTAATACATATGGCAAATAGAATTCATGAGTTGATTGTGCCAGAGGACTGCCTGTAGAGCTGTGTGGAGAAGGGTGCTGAGCCTGCACACAGGCTCTGATGGTGAAGTGGGTTCTGTGAGTAACTGTGTGTTTGCCACAGCACGTGTGCCTTTGTTGGTCTCAGCTGTTTCTCCCGAGCAAGAATTGTGAGGTTAGGGCGGTGCCTATGGCTCAAGAAGTAGGGCGCCGGCCCCATATGCCGGGGGTGGTGGGTTCAAACCTGGCCCTGGCCAAAAATTGACAAAAAAAAAAAAAAGAGAGAATTGTGAGGTTAAATGGAGTTAGATTAAGTTTTTAGGCTGAGGTCAGAAACAGACCGTGGGATCATTAATGAAAACAAGCCAACAACATAAGCACAGATCAAGAAAAAAACACATAGAATGTAAACTCTATTAGGACAGAAATTTTTGCTTTTTTTGGTCCTTGCTGTATTGTAAATGCCTAGAGCAGTGCTTGGCATACAGTGGGTGCTCAGTAAAATTTCTTAATCTGAAGACCTAGATGACAAGGAATAGGAGATAAAATATGGCCTGGTAGTTAACTCAATGTATTTGGGCACAAGGGGGTTCCTGAAGTCAAAGTCTGTTTCTACCACTTGACCGTTTTCTCATGTCAGAGAGAGACAAGAATGGTTTCTTTACAGTGTGGTTGTGAGAATTAATTGAGGTACCATGCATGAGATGCTGAGCCCAGAGCCTGGCATGTGGTCGGCATTCACTCAGTGGGAGCTGTTTTAAGATATTTATATCAGCCAAGGTTCTTAGCTGCAACAACAGTACAGTCACGAATTCGGACTGATTTAAGGAGGAAGGTAATTATTCAAAGAATATCGTGAAGCTCTCTGAATCTCCAAGAAGGTTACAGAACCAGGCTCTGAGTACAGACATCAAAAAGAATTTCTCTATTGAGTTAGACCACCAGTATCATACCTGAGAATGGGTCCACCTGGACCCATGACTGTGAGGGCTTCAGCTCACATACTTTGGTGTGCCAACCAGGACTCCACTCTGTTACACCTAGGAGCCCATATGGAGGCTAGATGAAAGACTTACTACCACTCTGTTCCTGCATCCTTTTGTCATTAGACCCAGTTTTTGGACTCTGCACATTCTTTTGATCATCCCCACCCTGCAGCTACTGGGAGAGCCAGCAAGTGAGGCTTTGAGTTTTCACCTTCTCTGGTGTGAGATAGGCACTGTCTTCCACTTAGAAGGTAGAATTGTTCAAACTTGGAAAGGAGTTCAGATGCAAGGCAGCACCCCACTGCTCCCCAGAAACAGGCAAAATCACTTGCATTCCTCATTAGATAGCTAATCCAGGGTCAGAAATACTCCATTTCAGGAGGGCAGGGGGAGCTCTAGGTATTGGCCTCAGGATGATTCCAGGTAAAAGGGAAGATGTGTGGGGCCTAAAATACTCAGCTGTGTGGGGGAGTGTCTTATCTTCTATCTGACACTGGCTTTCAAATTGACCTCCTCTGAATTGATTCTGTGTAGGTCCATGCTTGAGTGAAGAGTCACGTGTATGGAGCCTCAAAATGTGTTTAAGACCAGGGAGGTACCTTAATCATGAGCTTTCCTTGAATCCAGTTTCAGAGCAATCTGGCCTTCACGTTCCTAGTAGGATCTGCAGAGATCTGTGACATGTCCAGGTCATAAGCGATTCCATCCGTTCAGACAAGCACTGACTGTCTTTCTTTTTCTTTATCGTGTTTTTTATGCCTAGGAATACCTTCTAAAAATAATTAGATGATAGTAGGTAACATTTGTTTAAGTCTTCTTATTTTGTGGCCATAGGGTAAAAGCTTTGCATTGTACACAGTCTTATTTAATCCTGAAGTCTGTGAAATGTGTTGTCATTATTCCTAGTTTATAAGCTGGGAAACTGAGGCTTAGGGAGGTCAACCATGTTGTAGAAAGTAGAACTTGGACTCAAGCCAAGTATGTCTGACCACCAAAGCTTGTGGTCTTAACCACAGTTTACGTAAAGCTGATGGAGCATGAACAGTTAAAAGTCCTTTTCAGAGCAAGCTGTGCTATTCATCATTAAGCATGATGAAGTGTCAATGTTGTATATGCGTTCAGCAAAAAGACTATACAAAATCCACAGATGCCTTTTTCCATTTGGGAGCAGGATTCTGGAATTTTTTCATCTCCAGGTCTTTCCTCAAGGCTTTGCCTGTAAATGAAATTTCTTTAAAATAGTAGTAGCAGTATGAGAGAGCGTAAGAGTAATTTTTTTTTCTGTAATCAAGATAATGAACTAACTTGCTTATATTTATTTCCATTAGCACAGTGATTACATATAATTAAAACTAAGGTATCATCAGAAAAGGTCAGATATCAAAAAACAAAGGAGAGAAAAGACACATTATCTTTTCACGGAAGAGGGTTTGTGCAGGCCTGCTAGGAAGAAACTCTTCTGTCCCTGCTTCTCTGGGTGTAAATCCCTGGTGCTTTATTCTACCTTTTCCTTTCTATTGTACGTTCATTTGTGCCCTGTTGTCTACTTAATTATTAATTGCTTACTCACTGCCATCTCCTCCTTTTAAAATGTGAGCTTCCTCAGGGCAGGGGCCGTGGTTTCATTCTATGACAGATCTCAAAGGCTGGAAGAGTCGTGTGCGTAGAAAGTACTCCATATATGTTTGCAAATGAGCTGATGGAGGTATTAAATGGTACTAGCAGTAGAATAAGAGAAGATTTTCTAAACATACATGACATATGTGCATATTTGTTTCAGTTATCTCTTGCTGTGAAACAAACCTCCTCAAAATACATGCTCAAAACAACAACCCACTCCTTACTGTTCTCTGTTTACTGTTGTTTGGGTCAGGAAGTTGGGTAGGGCTCAGCTCCGTGGGCTGTGGGTTGAGGCAGCTTCGCTGTTCTGGAGAATCCAAGATGGCCTCACACGACTCGGTTTTTGGTTTTCCTGGGGTACCTTGGTTTTCCTCTTCGTGGCCTTTCTCTGCACATGGCCTCTCATCCTGCAAGGGCCTCTCTCTCTAGCCAGTCTGGATTTCTTTACAGGGTGGCTGAGTTCTCAGTGCTACAAGTCCTCTTAAGACCTCAGCTCCTATATCCCCAATTGTCACTACTTCCAGAACCTTCCGTGGGTCAAAGCCAGTCCCAGAGCCAACCTGGACACAAGGGCTAGGAAGATTGACTGTGCCTCTTGATGGGAGGATCAGCAGTGTCACATCACAAAAAGAGTGTGGATGAAGGGGACATGTAGAAGGGATTTTGGGGGGGGTTATTTTTATGGTGGTAAAATATACATAATAAAATCTACCATTTTAACAACTGTTATGTGTATAGTTCAGTGGCATTAATTATATTTACATTGTTGTGCAGCCATCACCATCCATCTCCAGACCTCTTTTCTTCTTCCAAAATTGAAACTGCATCCTCAGTGAGCAACTCCCGGGTTCTTCTCTCCCCTCCCTCCAGCCCCAGCAAGTACCACTGTACTTCCCATCTCTATGAGTTTGATGCTTGTAGGTATAACCTATCTAGACGCCTCATCTAAATGGAACCATGCAATGTATCTTTTCTGTGACTGGCTTATTTCACTTAGCATAGTATTTCTAAGGTTTATCTATACTGTAGTATGTATCAGGATTTTTTTCTTCTTTAAGGCTGAATAATGTTCCATTGTGTGTATCAACCACATTTTGTGTAGCCATTTATTTGCCTGAGTGCCCTTGGGTTACTTCTACTTTTTTCTCTGGTGACTAGTGCTGCTATGCGGACAGGTTTCAAATGTTTCTCTGTGTCTTTGCTGCCAATTCTGTGGAGTAAATACCCAGGAGTGGAATTCTTAGATCATATGGTAATTCTAATATTTTGAGGAACTGCTATAGCGTTTGCCATAGCAGGTGCACCATTTAGAAAGGGAGCTTTTTTTTTTTTTGAAACAGAGTCTCACTTTGTCACCCTTGGTATGCCATGGAGTCATAGCTCACAGCAACCTCCAACTCTTGGACTCGAGCAATTCTCTTGCCTCAGCCTCACAAGTAGCTGGACCACAGGTGCCTGCCACAACACTCAGCTAGAGAGGGAGCTCTTTTTTAACAATCCATAATATTGCCAGGCGCAGTGGCTCATGCCTGTAATCCCAGCACACGCAGGTAGATTGCCTGAGCTCATAGTTTTGAGACCAGTCTGAGCAAGAGCAAGACCCCGTCTCTAAAAAAAATAGCTGAGCATTGTGGTAGGTGCCTGTAGTCCCAGCTACTTGGGAGGCTGAGGCAAGAGGATGGCTTAAACCCTAGAGTTTAAGGTTGCTGTGAGCTATGACACCATGGCACTCTACCAAGGGTGACCAAGTGAGACTCCAAAAAAAAAAAAGAAAAAATCCATGGTACCACCATATAGCCTGTATTTACCACTTTCATGAGGATGCACAATTTTTTTCTTTACTTTTTTCTTGCCTGAGATAGGATCTTGTACTGTTGCCCAGTCTAGAGTGGACAGGTCACTGCCACCTCAAACTCCTAGGCTCAAGCAATCCTTCTGCCTCAGCCTCTCAAAGTGCTAGGATTATGGGTGTGAGCCAACATGACTGGCCTCTTTTCATTCTTTGAAAAGCCTTCTTCCTTTTCATCTCCATGTGCATTTATGGTCCTGGAGTTTAACTTTGGGTCCAGTTTTCCACCATTGCTAGTGCACTCCTCCCTATAGTGCAGAGGAAATTCATTCCACGTTTGGCTAAACGGCAGGTGTCAGTAACCCAAGGTCTCTGCTCTCTTCCTTGCTGAAACTGCTGCTCACACAGATTTCTAGGCTAAGGCAGCATCGTTTTCCCTGAAAAGCTTTGGAGCATTGCCCCAGATTACCGCTCTGAAACACCTTCAACTTCCAGCATTTTGCCAGCCCTCTATGACTAATCTGAAAATGAATCTTTTGAGAAAAAGAAGGGGAAAAAAGGAAGAAAAACACCCTCCCAAGACAAACAATGAGAAATTGCTAAAAATAATAGATGCTTTATTGTTTCTCTTCCTAAAGGCCATATTTTTGGCTGGCTTTAGCTATTATTTATTCCTCTGGGGCACATTTCGTTTTCTCTGAAAGATTGTGTAGTAAGGGGGAACAGCTTATAATTTGGGCTACAAATTGTGTGTGACATTTCCGTTTTTCATTTGGTGATTTTCTCTATTGTTGCCTAAGAAGAGCTTTTCTTTTCATAGGTATTGTTTGAAAGCAGCCAGTGCCCCTTCTGCATAAGCACCCCCCTTTTCTGCTGTAAAGATGTATACTAGGTTTATGTCTGTGTTTTTTTCATAATAAATGGATTAATGGCCTTACCTCTCACATTTATAAGGCTATTCTATACCCCAAACAATAACAGGAGTAATTATATTCTTTATGTCCTTAGGGGGGAGACCCATAATGGTGGATATATTGGGATTGCTCCAGGCCTTCTTGGATTGAGGACATATGTATTTCTCTTTGAATGTAGTCTTTGATTTAAAACTTAATTTTTAAGTATTTATTTAATATATAAGAATAAGAAACTTCCTACTTATTAATATACTGTATTTTCCAGAACAACAAAAAATTAGTGTGATTTTTTCCCAAAATCTTAGCATCTCATTTAATAGAATAATCATATCTGCTCCTGCCTTTACCCTGTTGTAAAATCACAAGGCATGTAGCCTCTGGAAAACTCCACTGTACATTCATTAGAGAATGAGAGTGAAAATGATGGGTATCATCTTAGTTTTATTATGAAAATATTTTTTTACTTCATGAACCCCATGGAAGAGTTCTTTTTGGTGGGGGAGGTGTCCCTGAGAGTCTCCAGACCACACTTTGAGGACTATTGTCTACTTTTCTCGCAAGATATGTATAATCTAGTCAAGCCACCTAATGAAATATAGAAATGGCTAACACAGTCACATGTCACCTGCTGTTTCTAATTTAGTTTAAATAATTAGACCAAAGGATAAATATTTTTAGATCAATTTAATAGTTAACAACAGTGAAACTAAAAGATGGAACCTTGCTCAAAGACTCAAAGCTTTGCTCAGTAGAGGTAAGATTTGAACCCATGTCACCTGAAGCCAAAGTCACCTGCTTATTCTGTTGTCTCCTAGTAGTAGTTAAAGTACTACATTGCTGTGTAGACCATTGTCAGAGAGGGTCTGATGTTAATTGGGATTTTAGGTTGTAAGTGATAGAACTCTTCTATAAACTTGTCTAAGCTAACAAAAGGACATTTCTTGCCATCAAAAGCAAGTAAGGTTAACTTTAGTCATAACTAAATCTAGGGGCGCAACAAACAAAATGAGAGCTCAGATTTTCTCTCTGTATCCCTTGGACTTAACTTCCCCTGCAGTTAGTACCATTCATATGCAGGATGGGACCTGACCAGCTGAAGACTTCATCTAACAACCTTGGCAACTCCTGTGTCTCAGTCCATTTATACTACTATAACAAACTACCTGAGACTGGGTAATTTATAAAGAATAGGAAAGGGGGTGGCACCTGTGGCTCAAAGGAGTAGGGTGCTGGCCCCATATGCGGGAGGTGGCGAGTTCAAATTAAGCCCCAGCCAAAAACTGTAAAAAACAAACAAATAAACCAAAGAATAGAAACATATTTTACATGGTTCTAGTGTCTGGAAGTCCAAGGTCAAGGCGCTGGAACTCAGTTGTCTGAGGGCTGCTTTCTGCTTTCAGGAGGGCACTTTGTTGCTACATCCTCCAAAGGGGAGGAACACTGTGTCCTCACATGGCAGGAGGCATGAGGCAAGTGAAAGGAATTCTTCTTTAAGCCTCTATCTTAACAGCCTCAATCCCACTCATGAGGCTGAGCCCCTACTGACCTCACTGCCTCTTAACAGCCCTACTTCTTAATCCTATCACATTGACGGTTAAGTTTCAACACCTAAATTTTGGAGGGGACATATTCAAACCACAGCACACTACAAAAAGAGAATGTATTGTTCTGGAAAATTTCAGCAACAGTGTTAGGGTTGACTCTCATTAGGCCACTTGGGACAAAAGTCTGTCTTTGAACCAATTCCTGGGTCGAGGAGGTAGTAGGCTATAATTTGCCCATTTTAGGGCCATATGTCAATTCTTGGAGCCCAAGGGAGCAGTAGGGTCAAACATACCTATTTCTGCATTAGACTTAGTTACCTCATCTGAGGGTGCTGGAGGGTTAGTTCCCAAATGAAAACTGGTAAGCTTTTAACAGAATAACAGAGCCCCAGATCTCTGCACGGGGTCCTCTTTTTTTCATGTATACCATTTAAGGTCACACATAAATGGAATTCATTGATTTTTTTTTCTTTCCATATCTCATTCTACAAAGTTGTTATATAGGATCCCGTGGTCCTATCACAATGTTCTTTGTTCCCTGCTCTCAAGTTTACAGTGATGTCTCGAAGATATATCTGACACACACAAAATGCTCTAGAAATAATCTCCAGCAATTAATTAGCATGTGGAAGTGAAATCATAGTCCAGGTTAACTGTCTGTGAGCCAGTGGACTGTGTAGAGGTTCACATCAGGCCACAAGAAGGAACAGAGCAGCATCTTCGATGTATCCCTTACATGGTAACAGAAACACTTTGGTCTGTCCTCTGTGTACATGAGTTCTAAAGAAGACTTTTTCACTATTCCTGGATGATAACATGTTGACGTTGACAGAGTATAAGTTGGCAGTCAGAAACTCAACACAAGTTGATTGCTTTCTCCTTTCCACATCACCCAGTGCTGACATTGACCTTCTTGACCTTCGGGCCAGAGTTTTCATGTACAAAGAGAACCCGAGAAGCACACTGTCCCTCTGCTTTCCATTTTGCAGGCAAGAACAACGAACTGTGGAGTTTCTCAGTGATTGGTGTCCAGGTAACTATGCAGATGCTGCCTCTCCTTGAAAGGGAAACAAGAACAATTTGTTCATTTTTACTGGGAGGAGGCGTAGTTTAGAAAAGCTTACTTACAGTTGATCGTTGTTGGAATCAGAGTACTCATCAATACAGATAAACCACCACAGGCTCAGACTGGTGAGTAAAAGCAGGAAAATTGCAAAAAAAAAAAAGCAATATTAAAATAAGACTCTTATTTAACCGAGATGCTATTTAACAACCTAGGATTTCTATTTAAAGGGCAGTTAAAGAGTATTTCATTGTGACCTAGCATTATTATTAACTGCTGGGATGCATTTATTTAAGGAGAGAAGGAAAATGTAGCTTGTATTTAGCAGAACTTATTCCGTTCTTAATCTAGCATTAGGAATTCAGATACTGTTACATTTATTTCAAGAGTCAAAGACAGCTCATTCTGAATTACTCTTTACTTGAAGATTTTGCTTTGAAATTTTCAGAGCTTGTTTTCCTCAAAGCTCCCTTTTCCAACCCAAACATGCACAGATCAAAATTTCTTGCTCAGATGCTGTAACACTCACTTGCTCCAGTGCAAACAATGGAGGAAATTGGCATGTCTACAACCAGTTGGAAGGTTTTATCTCCAGGTTTTTGGGTTTGATGCTTAAAACGTGTGTTGGCCTAAGCTCTGCTTTCACTCTTGAGTCCTAAATGGGGTCAGTCAAAAGAATTTGCCAGTTTGGACTTCCCATTCACAACTTGCCTCTTGGTTGAACTTAGTGGGAGCTTTTTGTGCAGCTTCTACACAATTCTCCCTGTCTTGTGATAGAGAAAAGGTGTGGACACTGCAGTTAGAACTTTAGTTGATAAAATGAAGACCAGTTTTCTTCAGTGCTTAGAAAGTACTTTCTACATCATTGTATTAGCTTGGGCTGCCGTAAGAAAATACAACCACCTGGGTGAATTGAACAATGGTTATTTATTTTGTTCATAGTTCCAGGGGCCAGAAATCCAAGATCAAGGTTCCAGCTGGGCTGGTTTCTAGTGAGAGCTTTCATCCTGATTTGCAGACAGCCACCTTCTCACTGAGTACTCAAGTGTCCTTCCCTCTCTCCACATACACAGAAAGAGAAGGATTTCTGTGTCACTTCTTCTTGTAAGGACAACAGAGTCCTAGTGGATTAAGGCCCCACCCTTGTGACCTCACTTAACCTTTATTACCTTCTTACAGGCTCTGTCTTCAAACACAGTCATATTGGGGGTTAGAGTGTCAACATATGAAATTAGAAGCAAGGAAATTCAATCTATAGCAATCATTATGGGTTTTTTTTTCTTTCAAGAAAGCTAAGATAAAAGTCTTTTCTGTGCTCCCTCTACTGGTGTTCTTGTCTACCATGATCTCTGCTAAAACTCAGCAAGCATGCTGTGGGTGGGAAAAGGATACGTAAACTATTTCAGTGGGTAAGAATGACATGCAAGATTAAAACACAAAGAACTGAATCTTATCTCTTCTTGTTCGCCTTTCCTGTAAACGGAGCCTGTCCTATGTGTAACTGCCTGTTTGTTTCACAGCCCTCCCTGATGGATGCTTGTTATTAAAGTGGCGTGGACCCTGAACTTGTAATAACAGAGGCAGTTTCCCAGGCTGAGAAGTTATGCTTAGCATGGAGACAAGTCTTGTGTTCAGCGATTTAGGCCTTATCAAGACACTAGGGAGAAAAGGCCAGGGGTAGTGTGTCTGTCTTTCTTCCATTGTGATTTTACCATTGAGTTTAAATGTGTCAACGCATTTTCCTAGGAACTTGGCTTTGGCCTCTAATTCTATACCTGTCTGGACCTACTTGTTTATATGTGTGTATTAGAATGGTGTTAGGGACCTGGTATAAGTTATCCTTTGTGGTTTCAGAAGTTTTGGCCAAGACTCAAAAGTAGAGACACAGAATACAAGTAGCGCACATTTGAAGTTCAGAAGTTGGGGTTATCCAGGGCCCGAAGAAAGGCTGTATTTTGGGAGAGTGGGCCTTGCGGCATCATCCTCAATACAGGTTGATATAAGAGCCAAACTGTGGAGAGAGAAAGGTAGTCTTCTTAGGGAGAAGAGTGTGTACCAAAAGCTATCATCTCCCATCTCCTCCTACAAGAGAGGTGAGTGGGCTGTCTGCAGATTGTGAGCTGACTGAAGTCAGCTAAAGCCACTTTGGTCTCACCCCTCTTAGATTCTTTTGGAAGCTACTGCAGAAGTTAGAGTTGTGAGTGTTTGCTGTTCTTCTCTAACCTTGCTCTGATTTTAATGAAAGCAGGCCTCACACCAAATTCTCCCACACAGACAGACATTTACTCAATGAATATTCATTAGCAGAGCAGGCTCAAAACAGCTCATAAACCCACTCTGTGAGCTGTTGCAGCCCCAGCTCGCTGTCCCCTAGAATGACGGTGCTCATCCCTGACTACACGCTGGAATCAGCAAGGAGCTTTAAAAAGACTGAATCTGGTCCTGTCCTCAGACCTACCTGTCACCTGTCTGAGTGAGGTCCGGCTATTTATTTAAAAGCTCTGCATGCCACTCTTGTGTCCAGATGAGTTTGAAAACCAGTGTTTTAAATACTCCAACCACACCCTGTGTGAAAAGTTCATTTAAGGCTAACCCAGCAACATCACAGAGGCAGCAACGTCATAGTCTTCTACTTAGAACTCTTCGATCAGAAAACCTCCTAAGCCAAGGGCTGGGCTTAGCATTGGGGAGTAAGTCACGGCTGTCATCATCAGGGTGCAGGGGCCCTGGCTCAAGTGGACTCTTACTCCCAGGTCACACAAGAGTAGGAAGTATTACCAGACTACTTTAGGCACTTCACATATCCTAAATGTGGGATCCTGTTTCTGACATCCACCTTGCTGATTGACAAGTTGTTAGTTTCACCAGTAAGAACCCGTTTGAGCATCTGTGATGTTAGTTCATGCTGCTGGTTGTGGTTATGCTAGAAGTGTACCCAAGGCAGCTATCCCTGGATTGTAGCCCTTTCCAATGTGGTGCTAAGTGACCTTTTGGGATCTGTGTATTCTTGGTAATATGTTAGTTGACAACACCTAAAATTAAGCCTAAAATAACTGGCACATACTTGATACCATAATGATTATGTGGATATATTTCAAAGTAAATTACAGCCATAATAACACTGCCACTTCCCAAAGCCAAAGGAGGGACATTGCTTGCAAAGAGAGTTGTGAGTAAAATCTGGACCTGTCCAGCTGCCCATCATCCCTCTCCAACCCCAGACAAGTCAGGCGCTGGCCATCTCCAGTCTGGAGATTGTGGGACCACCATACTAGCTTATTACCTGATGTAACCTCAGCCAGAATTTTGGGGTTCAGGCAGCTGTCTGCATCCTTGGTTTTTGGCCTGCTCTTGGCTGAAGAATGACCAGATACCCCAAAAGCAAGGCAAGTGTGAAACAAAGTTTACCAAAGAAGAAATACAGAGCAAGAGAAAGCAAGATATAGATTTACAGAGCAAGATATGTTTGCCATAGACAATGAACAAGGCCCCCCTTCTCATGAGAAAAAGGCCTTGGTTATGGAAGCAGTTCTGTTTTATGTTGTCTGGATTGGGCCCACCTTGTAGTTCAGAGGTCACCTTGGAACCACAGAGTCTTCTTGCATATGAGGACTTCCCATGAACCTTTCTACAACCCCAAAGGGGGCGGGAGTGTGAACTGCAATGTAGATTTAAGCTAATGACATGATAATTAATTTTAAGGCTGTTCCACGTCACCTTCCAGACTGTATGTACTGACGCTCCTGGGCTTGGGGCTAGAAAGTCCTCTGCTTCCTCTTGCATTTGGCATGCTAAGTTCTGAGTGGTAGATTGGTAGGGTGGTCCCTCCTACCCAGGTGTGGGCAGTCACTTTGGACAGGATGAGGGTGCGCAGTTCCCAGATGGGAGTCTGGGGGCCTCACCCTTATTCTTCTTCCTTAGGAAAGCCAGAATCCTATCCACCTAAAAAAAAAAAAAAAAAGACATGGCAAATGGTCAGGAGAGGGGTGGCCAGACACAAATGAGGCCAGGGTGCCTTTTGGTTCAGGACAGTATAGATGTTATCCCCAACTTGCCTGCCAGTGCTAGAGTTGGAGGGTAGAGGCTTGTTGGGGAATTATGCACAGAGCAAGAGACGTGTGCATTAGAGGAATGTGGCCTGTGACACCAGCTGGGAGTCAGCCAGGAGATGTGGCTTGTGTCTCTCAAGAGGACCATCAGTGACTAAGGCAGCTGGATGCCACCTAGTCACACCAAATGTATGGAAAATAACCCTATTAGCTATACATCATGTGTAATCCAACTATGGGGCTTACCTTTTTCTACAATAACATTGCATAATAGTCTACCACTAAGCGGCGTACAGTTGTGGTCCCCAACTCCTGGGCTGTGGCCTGTTAGGAACCAGGCTGTACAGCAGGAGGTGAGCAGTGGGCAAGCTACAAAGCTTCATCTGTATTTACAGCCACTCCCCACCACTCACATCAATTCCTGAGCTCTTCCTCCTGTCTGATAAGCAGAGGCATTAGAGTCTCATAGGAGTGCAAACCCTACTGTAAACTACTCATGAGAGGGATCTAGGTTGTGTGCTGCTTATGAGAATCTAGTGCCTGATGATCTGGAATGAAGATGTAATATGCTTGAATCTTCCTGAAACCAGCACCCCTACCTCATTTACCTCACACTGTCCTTGGAAAAATTGTCTTCCATGAAATCAGTCCCTGGTTGGGGACCACGGGCCTACAAGGATGATCATTTCTTTTTATCCAGCCTTTCTAGGATGGACTGGCTGGGAGGCTGTTTTAAGTTATGGGTAGAACTATGTGTGTTTGCTTGTCCTGTGGGTCAGCCTTGGATCTGCCTCTTTGTTTTACTCTAATATCTAGGCTGAAGAGGCAGCAAGTACCTGGAGAAATTTTCCCTCATTGAAGTTCAAGGAACAAGCTGCACTGCTGCTGTGTGCACCAGGATCCCATGTATATCATGCCTGATATCCTGTGGGCCAAAGTGAATCAGATGGTCAAACTCAATGTCAGTGAGGCAGAGGGTATACCTCCTAGAGAGGTATGTTGGAGAGAATGAATATTTTTTGACCAATCATCTAATCTGTTACAAGGGCCAGGAAAGAGGCATATTTCTTCTATCCTGCCATTTTCCTTGTCCCAAATATCAGAGCTCAGGAAAGAGGAAAGGAGAAGTGGGATGGGAGGGAAAGATGTTGATCTAAATACAAAATAGAATTTTTACAAAGACCAGGGCTTAGCTTTAGAAAACTAGAACAAGGTGCTTCCAATAATTGGAAGTTACTGAAAAAGCATAGAGTTGGATTAAGATGTTTTTTGAGGGAGCGTCTGCCTAACTGGGAAGGGGAGTTTGACACAGTAGAGTTGAACATTGAGATTGGTGAAAATGATGCCATCTTACATTTCTGCCTCAGTGTATCTGAGACTCCTTGGTAATCTGTTACACATGCGTGCTTTGATGTCACTGAGGGAAATGCCAATGTAAATGTTTCATGGTTAGTTGTAAGAAAGACATTTCATATGAGCTGTGCCTAGGGAAATTCACTAAGTTGGCAAAACAAAAGGGAGCAGAACAGGTTGTCTCTATGAAGTCTTCCCTTAACTGTAAGGAGTTGCTTCTCCTTTTTTGGGATTCTACTTTTTAATCTGTTCATTATGGATGATGCTGCCTTTTCAGAGGAGTATTTATCAAAGTGAATTTCACAGGCCCCTCAGATCTGAATCATGTTGTAAAGGGTTTCCTGGGAAGAGAGGATTTTATGGCCAAATGAACTTGGGAAAAAAAATTATTTTCCTCACTGCAGGTCTTTTCAGAGCCTTTAGTATGTTAATATTCATTGTAAATATCTAAAAATGAGAATAGTCTGTACTGATTTTTAAAAATCATTTTGATTAGAATTTTTTTTTCAAGGAACAGTAGAGCTACAGATGATGCAGCAAAATGCTCCCTGAGGGAATTTATAGGATACATTATGTTAAATCATTTTGGGTTTTGGAGAAAAGTATTAGATAAATTCATGAGATTTTTTTTCTTTTTTTACTAAAAACTTCTCTTTCATGTGCTATCTCACACAGATAACCTCTATTAAAATCTATATCACCTTGAGAGCTTCATAATAAAATCAATTTTCAGTGAGAAAATCTGACAGTGGCAAGGTCTATTTAAAAAGGAGTGCAGGGAGAAAATGTTGAAAGAAATAAAATCAACAAACCATTTACATGTCATCTTTCTCATATCCTGGCTAAAGAATCATGGTTCCTTTCTCCCTCCGGGGTAGCTAAGTTTTGTTTCAGATGAACCATCTCCTGAGAAATTTAATGGAATCGTTTCATTTCTGGCTCCATTAGAAGCACGTTCTTCCTCTCCTCTCAGCTGAAACTCCATTGCCAATCCTTCAGTGACATTTCTGGGCATACTCATTTTCTCTCTTTCCATTTTTCTTTGCCCACAGCCCCAACCAATCAACAACTCTGGAAAAATCCTGCCATCTGTTTTATGGTATTGATCCTGTGTTGCCATGTTCTCTAAGGGAAGACTGTCAGCCATGTGGGTGACATCCTTATACAAATGTGGTTTCCTACTTTGGCTGGTCCTCTCCCCAACTTGTCGGTTTCTCCGACCCTCTTCAAAGGGGTCCTTCTTTCCCAGTCCATTCCTTCTGTTAGCCCACAAAAATTAAAGGTACTCATGGTTGATATCCTCAGCTTCATTCTTTTCCAATTCTAGACGTAGCTGCTTCATCATCTTTTTCTCTCCTTTCTTTCTCATAAGATCAGGGTAATTCAATAATAAAAATAGCTAACTCGTTTAATAGTCACAGCTCCTTCAAGGAGGTGCTACCGTTATGCCCCTTCTACTGATGAGGAAATTGAAGCACAGAGTAGTTTGCAAAGGTCACACAGTTAATAAATGTGGCAGCTGGGATGTAACCCAGTAATCTGGTTCCAGAATCCAAACAATCTATTTCTTTTTTTTTTTATTGTAGAGACAGAGTCTCACTTTATCGCCCTTCGTAGGG
This sequence comes from Perodicticus potto, assembly GCA_963574655.1. Lineage (NCBI taxonomy): Eukaryota > Metazoa > Chordata > Mammalia > Primates > Lorisidae > Perodicticus > Perodicticus potto. The sequence goes on from CAUYRH010072296.1 coordinate 19,677, forward strand.
TGCCATGGCATCACACAGCTCACAGCAACCTCCAACTCCTGGGCTTAGGTGATTCTCTTGCCTCAGCCTCTGAGTAGCTGGGACTATAGGCGCTTGCCACAACACCCAGCTATTTTTCTGTTTTGCAGTTCAGCCAAGGCCGGTTTTGAACCTGCCACCTTCGGTATATGGGGCCAGCGCCCTATGCAATGAGCCATAGGCGCCACCCTCTATTTCTTTTTCATTCCTATTAGCTTTTTAAAAATTACCAGCTTTATTGAACTGTGATTCATACAAGGTTCTATTTTTTTAAATGTATAATTTAATGGGTTCTAATACACTAACAGACTTGTGTAACTAACACGAGTGTCTAAGTCCAAAATATTTTCATCACCTCAGAAGAAGCTTTGTGCCTGTTAACATTTTCCCCCTGCTTTCTGTATTCAGCCCCTGCTAACCACTAACCGACTGCCTGACTCTGGATTTGCCAATTTTGAACATTTCATGTAAATACAATCATATATGTGTCTCTTTGAGCCTGGTTACCTTCACTTAGCATAACGTTTACAGGCATTTATGTTGTAACACAGATCAGTATTCATTACTTTTTGTTGGTGAATAACATTCCATTGTACGTGTGAGTACATCACATTTCTGTTTCTCAGCTGATGGACATTTGGATTGCTTTCACTTTTTGGTTATTATGAATCTGCTGCTGTTAATCTTCATGTACAAGTTTTTATGTGTACATATGTTTTCATTTCTCTTGAGTATATGCTTAGGAATGGAATTTCTGGGTCACATGGTAACTATAGATTTAACATTTTGAGGAACTACCAAATGGTTTCCAAAGCAGCTGCACCATTTTACAGACCCACCAAGAAAGTATGAGGCTTCCAATTTTTCCACATCCATAACTCCTATATTTTTCGTTATTGCTATGTTAGTGTGTATAAAGAGGCATCCTGTGACTTTTATTTTTGTTTCCCTAATGACTTATTTATTGAACATCTTTTCATATGTTTATTGGTCATTAGTATATCTTCCTTCCAGAAATTCTCATTAAAATCCTTGGCCATTTTTTTTTCTTAATCCTTGGCCATTTTTTATTTGGGTTCTCTGTCTACAATGTTATTGAGGTATAAGAATTCATTATATATTCTAAATACAAATTCCTTATAAGATATGTGATTTATAAATATTTTCTCTCATTCCATGGGTTATCTTTTCACCTTCTTGATGGAGTCCTTTGAAGCACAATTTTTTTTAAATTTTGATGAAGCCCAATATTTGCTTTTGTTCCTTGTGCTTCTGGTTTTATATCTATGAAACCATTCTCCAAAACTCTTAACCTTTCTTCTAAGAGTTTTATAGTTTTTGCTCTTACATTTAGGTCTCTAATTAAATTTGAGTTAATTTTTTTTATTAAATCATAGCTGGGTACATTAGTGCAATCAAGGGGTACAATGTGCTGGTTTCATATACAATCTGAACTATTTTCATCAAACTGATCAACATAGCCTTCATGGCATTTTCTTAGTTATTGTATGAAGACATTTGTATTCTACATTTAGTAAGGTTCGCCTGTACCCTTCTAAGATGCACCGTAGGTGTGGCCCCACCAATTACCCTCCCTCCACCCCAACCTCACTCCCCCTTCACCTCTCTTGCCCCTTTCCCCATATTCTTGTGCTACAGTTGGGTTATAGCCTTCATATGAAAGCTATAAATTAGTTTCATAGTAGGGCTGAGTACATTGGATACTTTTTCTTCCATTCTTGAGATACTTTGCTAAGAAGAATATGTTCCAGTTCCATCCATGTAAGCATGAAACAGGTAAAGTCTCCAACTTTCTTTAAGGCTGTGTAATATCCCATGGTATTATGGGATAATATACATGCGTAATATACATGTACCACAATTTATTAATCCATTCGTGGGTCGATGGGCACTTGGGCTTCTTCCATGACTTAGCAATTATGAATTGGGCTGCAGTTAACATTCTGGTAGAGATGTCTTTGTTATAATGTGATTTTTGGTCTTAGGGTATACCTAGTAAAGGAATTATAGGATCAAATGGCAGGTCAATTTTTAGATCTCTAAGTATTCTCCAAACATCCTTCCAAAAGGAAAGTATTAGTGTGCATTCCCACCAGCAGTGTAGAAGTGTTCCCTTTTCTCCACATCCACGTCAACATCTCTGGTTTGGGGATTTTGTTATGTTTTTGTTATGTGGGCTAATCTTACTGGAGTTAGGTGATCTGTTTTTTTTTTTTTTTTTTTTTAGAAAGAGTCTCATTATGTCACCCTCGATAGAGTGCTGTGGCATCACAGCTCCCAGCAACCTCAAACTCTTGAGCTTAAGGGATTCTGTTGCCTCAGCCTCCCAAGTAGCTGGGACTATAGGCCCACCAGAATGCCCTGCTATTTTTTTGTTGTAGTTGTCGCAGCTTAGCTGGTCTGGGCTGGGTTCAAACCTGCCAGGCTCAGTGTATGTGGTGGTGTATGCAGCTGGCACTATAACCACTGTACTACGGGCACTGAGCCCTAATTTTTTTAATTGCTGATTTTTGTGCCTTTTTCAGATCTAATCTAGGATCATGTGCTGCATTTATCAGTGATGTCTGTTTAGTCGCCTTTACTCTAAAACAACTCCCCGATCTCTGTCTCCTCTGGCCTTTCCGATTGAAGAGTATAGGCCAGTTTTTGAAGTGTTTTTCTCTTTGTTTTTTCTGATGTTTCTCATTATTAGACTGTATTTTGGCGGAAATACCACAGAAATGGTTTTGTGTCCTTAGTAATCATGTCTGTTTTCCTCATCTATCAATCTTGTTAACTTTGATAACTTCAGGTTATCAAAGGGGGCTCTCCACTGTACAGTTTTCATTTTCCCCTTGTAAATAGTAAGTTGTCTGTGAGAAGACACTTTGAGACGCTCCCTGTGTCTGCTCGTGTTTCTCATGGTGTGCTGCCCCGGGTTCGAAGAACGAGCATACCAAGACAGGAAAGTTGAAGAAGGTGGTCTTTTCATGATTCTGCCCAGAAGTCCCCAGCTTTAGCCCTACAGCATTTTCTTAGATGAGGAATCACCAAAGCACCTAATTTAAGGCCAGAGGACATAGCGCCCACTACTCCATGAGTGGAATGTCAGGGTCACATTTAACAAAAACATATGGATTGAAAGTATGATGCCGCTATCTTTGAAAATTCCCGTCAGCCACACTGGACAGTCCCATGCTATGGAATCATGGCCCTTTTCTCTCAGCGACATCACCCTTCTCACTCTTTGTGTCCAGTCTGCTTATTTTTCAGCTCCTATGGACCCTCTTAAGGTCAGGGTTTCCAAGGGAGGCCTGGCATTACCTTCCAGTGCATTTGTTGTGGACCCCTCATCTCATGTGACTTGCATCCACCATCCAGTGCAGCTGTGCCGAGGATGAGAGGTGGCACGTGGCTGTGAGTGAGCCACGTTAGCAAAGAAAACAGACAAAAAGACCTGCGTGTTGTCCTCCATCCCGGAGCCTCTGACAAACAGCAGTTGACTTTCTGAAAGCCTTCATTTCCAGTTCTCTCTGGATGCCACCCTAATATGCTGGTCCTGGAATCTGTACATAGCAAATAATGACTTCTCCTACTCCCTGCTGTAAGACCACCTAAATTCCATACTATGTGTGGGATTTCTGGGGCAGTGGCAACTTCTGGAGCTCTATGTTCTATCCCTTGAATGGGCTGAGACTTTTCAAACTTCCTTCGGCTGCTGTGAAGATTGGCGAAGGTAGTAATCTGCCTTAATGTAATGTAAGTTAGTAAAAAAAAAAAAAAAACAAAACTACCTTTGTGAAAGAATACTGTATGCATAGGTACATTACAAATGGGCAAAATATTTGAACGGACACCTCAGTAAAGAAGATGTATAGATGTCAGTTTAAGTACGTTAAAAAAGTGCTCAGCCTAGTTGCTAGGAAAATGTACATAAACCTCACAATGAGATACACCTATTAGAATGGCCACAATTTAAAAGACTGACTACTACAAGTGTTGGCAAAAATGCAGAGCAATTTGAACTCTCATCCATTGTTGGTGGGAATGTAAAATAGTACAGTCCCATGGAAAACAATTTGACAGTTTTTTAAAAGGTAAGCACATCTCAGTCCAGTGTGGTGGCATGTACCTGTACTCTCAACTACCTGGGAGGCTAAAAGAGGGGGATTGCCTGAGGTGAGCTTGGGGAACATAACAAGACCACGTCTCAAAGGAAAAAAAAAGTGAGACCTGCATCTATCTCCTGCTCCAGACATTCCACACCCAAGTATTAATATTTATCTCAGAGAAATGAGGGTGCACAAACATACAAACATACAAAGTATCTGTACAGGAATGTTTACAGGGGCTTAGTTGATAATCATCGAAAATTTGAAACAACTCAAATGTCTATTCATTAACAGATGAATGGGAAAACAAATTATGATATGTCCACACAATGGGATACCACTCTGCATGAAAGAAATCAAACTACTGATATATGAAACAGTATAGATGAGCAGCAAAATAATTTTGCTGAGAGAAAGAAGCAAAAATAAATACGTACCATATAGTTCCATTTATATTAAATTCTAGAAAATACAAACTAATTTATGCTGACATGAAGCCAATCGGTGGTTGCTTAGAGATGGGTGAAGCACGGGGAAAGCAGAAGAGAGGAAAGGATTATCAAGGGGCAAGAGGAAACTTCTGGAATTTATGGGAATATTCATTTATCTTGTTTGTAGGAATGACTTCACAAGGGTATATGCAGGTGTACCCAAGAGATACTCATCAAATTGTAAATGTTAATATACAGTATGCTGTACATTAATTACCCCTCAATTAAATGGAAGATAAGGAGCACTCAGTGTGCATGCATTACATATGTTTGTAACATGAATGTTTCAATTCATAGGTGGGGGGTTAAAATTTAGGCCATATTTTTTTTGAAGGTATTTTCATTCCAAGTGACTTTGATCTCCTCAGGCTCTCTGTTGTGATAAATTTAAGAATACTAAGGGTGCTTTTTTCAAAAGTCAGTAGTTGCCATTGACAAGAAATCTAATGACCCCCTGAAGCAGCCTGTTCGCCTCAGCAGGTCTTCAAGGTGCCAAGTAAGGAGAGTCCATGGATGAGCCCCTTGTGTTTATATGCAAGTGTGCACATGGTTTTTGTTTTTGTTTTTGTTTTTTAACTCCACACAGATTATTTGCCCATACAAATGACCAAGGGCACAATGACACAGAAAAGCATGCTAGTGGCTGGGGCATAGTGGTTCACGCCTGTAATCCTAGCACTCTGGGAGGCTGAGGCAGGCGGATTGCTTGAGATCACAGGTTTGAGAGACCAGCCTGAGCCAGAGTGAGACCTCATTTCTTTTTTTTGAGACAGAGCCTCAAGCTGTCACCCTGGATAGAGTGCCGTGTCATTACAGCTCACAGCAACCTCCAATTTCTGGGCTCAAGCGAGTCTCTTGCCTCTGCCTACCAAGTAGCTGGGCCTACAGGCACTGGCCACAATGCCTGGCCATTTTTTGGTTGCAGCCGTCATTGTTGTTTGGTGGGCCCAGGCTGGATTCGAACCAGCCAGCTTAGGTGTACGGGGCTGGCGCCTTAGCCCGTTGAGCCACAGGCGCCAAGCCGAGACCTCATCTTTTAAAAATAGCTGGGCATTGTGGCTGGCGCCTATAGTCCCAGCTACTTGGGAGGCTGAGGCAAGAGAATCGCCCAAGCCCAGGAGTTTGAGGTTGCTGTAAGCTATGATGCCACAGCACTCTACTGAGGGCAACAAACCAAGACTCTGTCTCAAAAAAAAAAAAACAAAAAAAAAGCAATGCTAGTACATGATAGTATAATTCTCAAAGTCTAGATTCTTCAGTATTAAATGATCCCATAAGAGAGCTGCCACCAAAATTATCTTCTACTGAAAATCTTTTCTCTCTCCCTTTTTTAAAGGGAAGGGTCTAACTGTACACTTAATCAATGTTTATTACAATCCTAGGCTGTAGCATCTGTCAAAGATTTAAGGTGACCTCAAAATAATCTCTGAGGACAAAGGATGGTTACTAAATTTATTTTTATAAATAATTCCATAACATTTCCCAAAATGAAGGGCATCAAGTGTAAGTGTAATACTGTCTTCATCTTGAGGGTGCAGAACTGTCATTAACTATGAATAGGCCATTCCCTTTTATATTGCTAAAAAATATATAGTTTTCTTTAAAGAAACATCGCACACCCTAAGGACAGGAATTTAGAACTGGCCTTGGGATAGGTAGAGGATCAGAATCTCTATATCTTGAAATAATGGGAACACAGAGGTTCTTGTGCAGAAACCCCAAACCTGTCCCATTTCAGTCATCCTTCCCCAGGGGAAGTCACTCTGCAGATGTTAAGTTCGAAGAGCTGAGTTAGAAGTGGAGGTTAGTTAACGCTAGGGGAAGTCTAGGCTCAGCAACGAAGGCTCTTCACTTCCTTCCTATTTCTAGCATTAAAACAGACAGGCAAGGGTGGTGCCCATGGCTCAGTGAGTAGGGTGCTGGCCCCATATATCTAGGGTGGCGGGTTCGAGTCCAGCCCCGGCCAAACTGCAACAAAAAAAATAGCCAGGCGTTGTGGTGGGCACCTGTAGTCCCAGCTATTCGGAAGGCTGAGGCAAGAGAATTGCCTAAGCCCAAGAGCTGGAGGTTGCTGTGAGCTGTGTGATGCCACGGCACTCTACCAAGGGCCATAGAATGAGACTCTGTCTCTACAAAAAAAAAAAAACCAGACAGGCAAACAAAAACCAGTAGCAGGAGTCTGGAAGAGCAAACCAGCCCGTCCAGTGAGCTCCACTAACGTCCAGGTGTGCTGCTTTCAGGCGAATTCCAGTGGCAGAAAAGAGAAAAGGAGTTCCTCTTCAGGGCCAAACAAGTGAGTTTGTGACCCTTTGTCATCAAAAGCTGCCTAAAGCGGTAGGGACAGGGTGAACTCTGCTGTACGGTCAGGATCTTCAGAACTGCTTCGTGAGTGTTCCACCCCCCACTGAGGGCTCTGTGTAAACTAAACCCACTCCTCCACTTGAACCACACGCACCTGCTGAGGCCGTGTGGCAGCTGGTCCGATGCCCGTCATCCGTCAGTCAGGAAGACCCCCTTCCTAGTTGAGCACGTCCTGAACTTGATCACATTTTCATAGACTGGACGTGCACCACATGTATGTATCAGGCCTGCTTCCTTATGTTGACCAGAACTTACAGAGGCTCTACTATAGCTAGAAACAATCCAAGCCACGTGGAATGAGACTGCTGGGAAGGACGTGTGAAGTGGGAAGAGAGGAGGCCCTAGGACAGAACTGTGAGGAGCAGCAGTATTTGTAAGAGGAGGTGAAGAAGTGCTTGCACAAGAGACTGCAGGAGCAGCGGACGAGGCCACAGGGGCAGCGTGGTGCCAGCCCAGTCCTGGAAGCCAAGAGGGGTTGGGGAGACTGACACGCTGGCTGCTGCAAAGCGATCACATATCGCAGCTGCCGAACACTGTCCACTGGATCTGTATTTATGATTCAACAGCTGGTGGGAACGGCTTGAATCATCTTACTGCTCTAAGGTTTCTGTTTGAGTTTCTTATTCTTCCTGCTACAGACTGCATACCTGACTGTCAGCCTTTGTTCTCTTTCTGAGCTGTGATTCCCCCGCTAGACATGGTTCTGCCTGAAATCCAGCCTAGAAAAATACACCCCACCAAGCTCTGGCCCGTGATGGAAATTAATAGGTGTATCATGTCTACTCTAGGCCTGGTGTGTATTTTCCCCTTCAGATAATCTCACAAAATCCTGTAAAAGGCAGGAATATTTCCCCTCCTATTACATGTAAGGAAACAGGCTCAGAGAAATGCATTACTTGTGCCAAGTCCCACACTTGGCAGGTGGTAAAGCTGCGATAAGAACCTAGATCTGCCAGGCTCGGAAGCCAACGATTCGCCTACCTAGCTTCTCTGTCTGCTGAGCCCCAGATGGCTCATCCTGTGTTCAACCGCCTTTCTCAGGTGGTTCTCAGGCCTCAAGATCATTCCCCAAACTCCACCAGCTGCTGGCTAGATTTTTGTTCAACTCTAATGGGCCTTGAACCACAGAGTGGTTAGCTGGATGACTCCAGATATTATGGCTATCCAAAATTACCTGCTTCTGTTTCCCTCTCACTTAAGTTAATCTTGCGTTTGCTTAATCTAAAAAAAAAAAAAAAAATTCTGTATTTGTGCAAATAGTGTTAGAATCCTTTATTAAAGCAAAAAAATTAGTCAAGGGATAAAGGATAACACAACATAAATGTTAAATCTTTTTTTTTTTTTTTTTTGAGACAGAGCCTCAAGCTGTCACCCTGGATAGAGTGCCGTGGCATCACAGCTCACAGCAACCCCAATTCCTGGGCTCAAGCAAGTCTCCTGCCTCCGCCTCCCAAGT
>CAUYRH010072298.1:0-14295 GCA_963574655.1 Perodicticus potto
CTGTGGCATCACAGCTCACAGCAACCTCCAATTCCTGGGCTCAAGCGAGTCTCCTGCCTCTGCCTCCCAAGTAGCTGGGACCACAGGCGCCCACCACAACTCCCGGCCATTTTTTGGTTGGAGCCGTCATTGTTGTTTGGCGGACCCAGGCTGGATTCGAACCCACCAGGTCAGGTGTACGTGGCTGGCGCCTTAGCCCGTTGAGCCACAGGCGCCAAGCCAAGGCGATTAGACTTTTGAGACTATTTCCTCTACATTATTGGGCCTAGAAATTATCTGCCTCCTTTGTTTTGGGGCCTGGTATATGCCTGAACTTAGGAAGAGGAAGGGGAAAGGAGAAAAGTGCCATCCTGTATAGAGAATGACAAGTTGTGCTAAGGGTTAAAAACCTTGCAGGACAAGTGCTTTGTTTGGGCTGCTTGGTATCTATACATCCTTCTTGTTTTTTTTTTTTTTTTTGAGACACTCTCACTATGTCGCCCTCAGTGTCACAGCTCACAGCAACCTCCAACTCCTGGGCTTGAGCGACTCTCTTGCCTCAACTTCCCAAGTAGCTGGGACTACAGGCGCCCGCCATAACACCTGACTACTTTTGTTGTTGTTGCAGTTGTCATTGTTGTTTAGCTGGCTCAGGCTGGGTTCGAACCCACCACTCTCAGTGTATGTGGCTGGCACAGTAACCACTATGTTATGGGCAGCGAGCCTCTATATCCTTATTGGAGGGCAAAGTAGCCAAGGAGGTACCGACAGCTCTTCTAACTTCCAGGGAGCCAGAATGTGGGTGCAAGCCAAGGGTGGCCACTTGGACGTCTCCTTTCTGGATGCGGACCCCTGACCGAGTGATGGCACTAGTTATCTCTTGCAGTGTGAGAAATCCCCGTAAAACTTAAAACTTAGTGACTTGAAGCAAAAGACATCTATTATGTCACAGTTTCTGTGGGTCAGGAGCCTAGAAGCAATCTGGCAGGGTGGCTCTGGGTAGGGGTCTCGCACAAGGCTATCTGTCATCAAAGTATCAGCTGAGGCTGAAGTCATACAAGTCTTGACTGGTGCTGGAGGATCCACTTCTACTTCCACTTCTTATGTGGCTGATGGTGGGACGTGTCAGATCCTGGTCACATGGGCTTCTCCTTAGGCTGTCTGAGTGTCCTCAGACAACTGTTTCCCCACCGGGCCGGGGGGTGGGAGGAGAGAGAGAGAGATAAAACGAAAGCCTCAGTGCTTTTATAACCTGGTCCCAGTGTGACCTACGATCACTTCTGCTGGTTTCTGTTGGTCATACAGACCAACTCTGGTAAGAGAAAGGGGACTACCCAAGGTAGTGAAAACAAGGAGGCAGGGATCACTGAGGGCTGTCTTGGAGGCTGACTGGCACAGAGATGGCTTGTCAGAACGCTGCTGTGGCAGAGTCTCCCCTGTGCGCTGCCTCCGCCGGTTAATGTGTGTTTGGCTCTTCCCCTTCCTGTTGAATCTATGAGTTGTCCAACACCCTTCCAATAGTGTCCTCGTCCATTCATGTTCACTTCACTCAGTCATCTCTTGTTTGCAAGGACAAGCGGGATAAGTGCTAGGAGAAAGGACCGTGGTGGGGGAGCGGGTCAGTAATGGAGGGAGCTCTCCTTAGACAAGGTGGTCAGGGAAAGCTCTCTGAGGAGGTGCTGATTGGTGAGGTGGAGCTGGCAGAGGGTATAGCACAAAGCTCTGTGGTGGGAACCAAGATCGCTGGCTGGCTGGAGGGTAGCAAGTGAGTAGGCAATGGAAGGAGAGGTGAGCAGAGACCAGATCTTGATGCCATGGTAAAGATCTGGGTCCCCTTTCCTCACAACCAAAGCCAGCTCTTATTCCAGACATGAAAGTCTGCAAAGGCTCAACACCAGACCTGAGGCTTTCTTATCTGGGAATTGGGATCTGCCAAGTCAGTAAGTGGCTTTAACTAGATCATAGTAAAGGAATTCTATACTTTGTCAACTCACCCATCTGTTTTGCTGGCACTTGGGTTTTCCAAATTTCTGGTTGGGTTCTTTTCTGAGTTTCTTAGTTCCCTTTTACAAAAATCCCAACTTGCCCGTGCTGAGTTAAAGGGAAAGACTTTGGTCCACCGCTAGGCGTGGGAATTCCAGCTAGAGAGCTGGGCCTCTGGTGGAGATGAGCTGCTGCCCAGGGTAGTGTGGGGATGAGCAGGTAGATCCCCATGACTCATTATCTCATCACTTTACAGTCCTGCATTTACTGAACAAGCACTTGTTCACATGCCAGATGCTCTGTGTGGGCACTGGGTTGCAGAGGTGAAGGAGACATGTTCCTCCTCTCCAGGAATCAAGTTAGATGTGATGGATGGTCCAGTCCAAAGGTCACTGAGTGGGAGTCTCCTGTCACTTTGGAATCTTACTTAGGAAATAAGGCTGGCCCATAGCCAGAGACAAAAGGCCCTATTACTCTCTATTCTGGGGACCCAGATACTTTCCCTACAGGGTTTACTAAAGGAAGCAGAACTGGTCCTATATCCACTAGTCAAAACCCTGATTTTCTCTTCCTTACCCATATAACAATCTTGGAGAAGGAAGGTCTTTGGTTTTATTGAGGAGTACAGTGTTTGTAGTAGGAGGCAATTTTCCTCTCCCCAACTAAAGGGGGTCAGGCTTGAGGAGAGTCCCTCATGGAGATTGCTCTCAATTAATTGCTCTCAAAGTAATGCAAGAGTGGGGTACTTTTGCCAGACGGGGAAGGGACAATGAGTAATGGATTGTGCCTGTCTGAGCAGGGAGAAGAGAGGAGGGTAAAGGGAGGGTGCTGTGGAGCAGCTCTGGGTCTACACGGACACTGCCGTGATTAGCCTGGCTGGAGCTAATGCTTGGTGTCCCTTCCAACCATGTTGTTTGCTGGGCAAGAGGGTCTCATTAGGACCCAGGTGGTGGGGCGAGGTAGAAAAGGCCAAGCCTGAGTTGGGTGCCCCTGGCCAGAGAACCGTGCTGGGGAAAACCCCCCAAGGGACTTATTTATGTGCCCCATGAGAAACAATATGTGGACATTTGGCACTTCAAGTAGTCAGGGCAGGAGGGTCAACCAACAGAGAGGCCTGCAGCAGAGGCTGGAAACAGGCAGGGATATTTGCCCTTTCCTACTTCCTCCCTCCATTTCAATAAGGGGGAATGTGCTAAGGAGTTTCTACCAACTAGGCCATTCCTTCCTCTGCCCCTAAGTTCTTTTATTTCTAGCAAGCAGGGTCTTGGCTCAAGCCAATCCTTGGATAAGTAAAAGAGAAGATAAAATGAGATTTAAATTGAGTTTGAGAATAAAGCTTTAAAGGATGGAGGTTTAACAACAGAGTGATCCAAAAGTAATGCAATCTACCCAATATGTCATTAAGGGATGGAAAAGGAGATTCAACACAGCATGGCTGAAGGCAGAGATTAGGGGGAAAAACCTTCATCATTATGCCCCATGGAGTTGAGTTGCCTCAATACACTGGCTCCACAAGTAAACAGAATAATTGAAATACAGTGTGGTTGGCCTGGAGTCTTGCTTAGGTAAGCAGTCCCCAGAGTTCTGAGAGAGGGGGAGAGGCAGGAGTGAACATCCAGGGTGTCTGCTGGAGAGGGATTTTCAGAGGAGGGGTGCCCAACCTGAGCCTGGAAGGATGAGGAGGATGAAAGGAGAGGGGGAGGACAGCTTTCCAGGCAGAGGTGACAGCACAGTACATATGGGGAGTGGGGCTGGAACATCACACAGAAGGCAGGAAGGATAGTTGGAGATGTAGGCCTGGAAGCCCATCGCCTTCCAGCACTGTGAGCTGAACGTGTGAGAGCCCTGGGGAGTAACACAACTGGGTTTGTCACCAGCTTCTGGCAACACTGGGGACACCGCACCTCAAGACATGTTCCTCACCTATTCACCTGGTCTAGTGACCCTACTCCCCTACAAAGGCCATTTTCTCTCTGATTCCAAAATCCTGAGTCCTCACTCTTTTGAATGTCCTTTGCCCTGATCCTATCTGAACCCTCCACGGTTTCCCTCTTTGAGGGGACTCTGAATGCCACCACCCTCCCCTTAAATCATCTTGCTTTCATCCTCCAGCCTACTCCTCTCAGCCCTACAAGATGCGGTGGCTGCTCTGGGCCTGTGCCCACCAGCACATGTCTCCTCAGGATATGTATGTACTAAAATATCTTCCCTTTATCTTATCTGGTCTTCGCCCCATGGGGCAACCCAAAGACTCCTATTTATTCTTTCACACATTAATTTAAGCTGCTTTAATTGCTGCTATGATATGTTTTATATAATATAATTAATGTTTTAATTCTGTGTACTTGCTTCCCCAGGCAGTTTTGTGAAAGGCCCAATTTTGGAATCAAGCAAATAAAGAATAAGTAATGGCTGAAGTTATTATAGTAACGCCCCCCTCCCAAAGGAATTAAAATTGTACTTGTTTTTTTTTTTTTTTCAAAGTGGGTTATAAAGGGAAAAGATATTTTAACCTTCTGAGAATATTTAAAAGATATTTAAACATTCTGGGTATGTCTGGGTGGTTTTAATGACGTTCCCTGGATCCGGATTTCAAGTGCTTCTGGCCTTTTGGTATCTGACCACTGTGCTGTCTCTTCTGCCTGAGGGACCACACTGCAGCTTGAGCCATGTGTTGACACTACCAGCTTTGCACTCCCCAACTCTTTTTTATTTTATTATTTTGAGACAGTCTCGCCCCATTGCCCTGGTGGAGTGCTGTGGTGTCATCATAGCTCACAGCGACATCAAATTCTTGGGCTCAAGTAATTTTTTTTTTTTTTTGAGATAGAGTCTTAACCATGTTGCCCTTCGTAGAGTGCTGTGGCATCACAGCTCACTGCAATCTCAAACTCTCAGGCTCAAGCAATTCTCCTTAAATCAGAGTGAGCCTCAGCCTCCCAAGTAGCTGGGACTACAGGTGTCCACTGCGATGCCCAGCTATTTTATTGTTTTATTGTAGTTGTTATTGTTCTTTAGCAGGCCTGGGCTGGGCTCGAACCCACTAGCCCCACACCATAACCACTGAGCTATGGGTGCCGAGCCTCAAGTGATCTTCTTGTCTCAGCCTCCCAAGTAGGTGAAATTACAGGTACCTGCCATGAAGCCCAGATTTTTTTTTTTTCTATTTTTAGTAGAGATGGGGTCTCTCTCTTGCTCAGGCTGATCTCAAATTCCTGAGCTCAAGGGATCCGCCCGTCTCAGCCTCCCAGAGTGCCAGGATTATAGGTGTGAGCCACTGCTCCCCTGGCTCAACTCTTTTTTATGATGGAGGCGTGTGCTTAGGATGAGAAATTACTGAACCCACTCACTCATTTATTTACTCATTCAACCCGTGTACTGGTATGTGTCCTATTACATGTCCAGGACTGCGATAGATTCAGTCCTGCCCTCAAGGAGCTCACAATTAAATGGGACCAGGCAGATGGAGTTACAGTCCAGTGTGATAAATGCTATGGGAACATGGGGAAGGAGGCAGGGTGGAGTGGAGTACCTGCCTCTGGCTGGGGGAGTTGGAGAAGGCTTAAGAGGAGGCAACATTCAAACTGGTTTCAGGAAGGAGAAGGGAATAAAGGCAACAGCAAGACACAGTGAGATAAACCATAAAGGAAAAAGATGGTGTTATAGGGAAAGGGAAGAGGGTGAGCGTGGCTGAAGCCAGTGAGCAGGGGAGGGCATGGCAGGAAGTGAGCTTGGGGAGAGGGGTTGGGAAAGGGTGTGCTCAGCCAGGATAAGAAGTTTGGATTATCCCTAGGGTGGAGGGGAACTCAAAGAAGTTTTTAAGCAGGTACGTGCCCCAGTCAGATCAGAGCTAGAGTTTACCAAGAGAACTGCAGTAGTGAGAGGGGGTTGCCTGTTATACAGTAGGTGCTCTAGAAGTACTAACTGCATGAGTGAGGCTTTGGGGACGGTCAAGATGAAAGAGGAATTCAGGAACCTTTGAATTAGGTCAGCAGCAGAGGTTATAGAATTCCCAAGAGTTGAGAATGGGGCTAGCAGTCTCCTTTCTTCCCTTCTTTCTTTCTTTTTTTTTTTTTTTTAGTTTTAGGCCGGGGGCTGGGTTTGAACTCACCACCTCCAGCATATGGGGTTGGCGTCCTACTCCTTTGAGCCACAGGCACTGCCCTCCTCCTTTCTTTCTTTTTTTCCTGTTCTGTGCAGTCTGACCACTTGGTTTGTTCCAGCCATTCAGAGCATGGAGGGTCATCACTCCAACCACTGTCTAGTTCAGCTTCTCAGGTTTCCTTGGGGGAAAATTGAGACTCAAGGAAACCCCCAGTTATCAGAGGCAGAACCGGAACCAGAGTTTATACGTTTCATATTGCAGGGCAGAATCTTAACACTGGTTCAAGAATGGCTTTAGGGGGCCAGGAAATTGGGAAATACAGGCACAAGGGTGTGTGTGTTTCTGCAGAATGGTGGGGCCCTGACTTTTCTAACATTCTCCAGGGGACCTATGATTCCACAAAGGGATGGTTCACTCAATAAACTCCTGCCTCCAGGGGGTGGGTGGGAGCTGGGATGTGGTGGGGATAGCATGGATGGACGGATGGGGAAGCTGGGTCGCTGCTCCCACATGAGGGAAATTCCTTTGAAAGAAAGTGAAATTCTGAGTTGGAAAATCCTTTTCCTAGAAATGCCTTCCCACACCGCAACGCGGCCTTCCCGTTTTCTGGGGTGGTGGTGGGACTTCCTGAGGTCTCTCTATCTATGGTGGGGACGCTTTCAGTTCTGCCAGGATTCCGGGAGGCCCCTGGGGGTCCCGGGACACCCCGCCCCTGCACTCAGGAGGATCTCTTTCTTCTCCCTCCGCTCCCTTGGAAGCAGGATGTCTCCTAGCCCGCCTGGGCTTGGCCTTTGTGGGTCCTGGGGCAAGGAGGAAGGGCTCCCTCTGGAGCTCCTTGGCCCTGGGTACCCCGCCTTCTCCCCTACCCAGCCAAGCGGGTCCCTAAACTCCCGGGAGGAATTAGACTCCTTGGAAATGTCTTAGGGAAATCCCAGCGCAGTGACTTGCCTGGGGCTCCGCCCTTCCCACAGGCGGACCGCAATTGGTCCTCAGAGACTCCGCCTTTTTCCTGGGCGGGGCCATGGGCTGGGTCAGAGGAGTTACTAGCGACCCCTCCAAGGGCCCAGTTCCCTGCCGCCTGGGTCTCACCTCGCCATGGTTCGTTTGCCTCTGCAGTGTGTCCTCTGGAGCTGCTTGCTGACCGCTGTGAGTTGCTTTTGTCCTGACACGACAGGATTTGAGAGTGGAGAATGAGTAGGGAATGAGAAAGAAGGAAAGAGAAGTAAAACTTCGGGGAGGAGACCTTCCTAGCTGGTTTTGCGGGGGACAGAAGGGTGGACGGGAGCTGGGCAGGGTACCCTGGTTCCTGGCGAAATGAGGTGGGCTGCCTCTTCCTTCTTCCTGGTTGGGGTCCCAGGTAGCCCACAGAGGCCGCTTAGGGAAGGCTCGCACCCACATGCCTAGGCAGCATGGATGGGTTTGGGGTTTAGGGAGCCTCAGAGGCTGGCTTCAGAGAGACTGGCAGGGGTTTCAGAAGGCGGGGAGTGAGCGGGCCAAGGGAAGGAGTGGGTCTGGCCCGTTTCCTGTCCCTTTCCCAATGTGGACAGATGCCAGCCTCTGGGAGTGGTTATCATCCTCTTGCCAGCTAGGGCTGCTTTCTTCCAGGACATCTTGTGGGAACAAGGGATGGGTACAGAGGCCCAACTACTTTTTTGAGAAGGCAAGGAACTTTTAACAACTCCTCCCTCTCTTGGGTGATCCAACCTGGGAGGAATGAATCCCCAAGGCTGTGTCTTTGTGTCCTGAATTTAAGATGACATAGGGGGCCCCCCCGGGAGAGATGAGCAGTTCAAGAAAAGGAGGATGGGAGACCAGCAGGGTTTCTCCAGCACTAAAGCGGCTGAGACTCAACCAAGCATATCTCCTGGATTTTCAGAAGCCCATACTTGACTCACTTTTTTGTTGAAATGTATTTTTGTAGTTCCTCATTCTGGAGGCCGGGAATCCCCCAAGTACCTGGTCCTCTCAATCCAGCCCCTCTGGCCTTCCCCTACTTTCAGGGGCTGAAGATCCTGGCATGAGGTCTGGGCAGGAGTGACCTATGTGTGGGGGAGGTTCGCTACAAGGGAACAGAGCAAGTGGAGAAGTTGCTTTGGTCCTGGAGCTTTCATTTTCACTCTCAGCAGTTGCTTTTAGGGAGAAAGGAGGCAAGGAGAGGGTGGAGCTGGAGAGAGGCAGAAGATGGCCCTGGTGGGAAGATGGAAGAAGAACCAGAGGAAGTGGGATGCGGTGTGGTCTTCTCAAGAGCAGGGTTTGCCCTCTTAACTCCCAATTTTGGCTCCCAGTAGAGGTTGGGCTGTGACAACAACAATAGTAGGGGCTGTTTTTTGAGGACGTTCCATATGTCAGGCTCTTAGACCTGTCCATATATTCTTGGTCTGATTTCTCCCAAATCCCCATTATACAGATATGCAAACTGAGGCTCAGAAAGGGGAATTGTCTTGCCAAGGGTCTCATAGCTAGGTAATGGTGGAACCATCTACCAGATTCCTGAGTCTGTCTCTCAGATAGTGAGCATCTCTAAGCTATGGTCCTGAGCTCTTTGTGGGAGAAGAGTGAGAACTTTGGGCAGTGAGACTGACAGACTTTAAGAGGAGGAGCTATACTTATCCGGTGTTTGAAGGTGGTATCAATGACTTTCAATGCTCTGAGTACTGGGAAGGTCCATGTTCACAGGATGGTGCCTTGTGATGTATTGGTAGGGGCAGTAGCCTTTTCAACTTCCTTCCTCATTTGGGTTAAGACACATTTCTTTTTCTTTTCTTTTCTTTCTTTTTTTTTTTTTTTTTTGAGACAGAGTCTCACTTTGTCACCCTTGGTAGAGTGCTGTGATGTCACAGCTCACAGCAGCTTCCAGCTCTTGGGCTTAGGCGATTCTCTTGCCTCAGCCTTCTGAGTAGCTGGGACTACAGGCACCTGCCACAACACCCAGCTATTTTTTTGTTGCAGTTTGGCTGGGGCAGAGTTTGAACCCACCACCCTTAGTATATGGGGCCGACGCCCTACCCACTGAGCCACAGGAGCTGCCCAAGACACATTTCTATAAATGATTTTGTTCAGATACTCAGGCTGAGTGAGAGCTATCAATTGGGTAGGATCCTGGACAGCCCACCAGTTAGCTAGGGTGCTGGACATACAAACAGGTACACGTGTATGATGATTAAGACTGCTATTTAAGGAGCACCTCCTCTGTTCTAGATCCTGTGCCAGGCTGTACAAGTTCAGACAATTAAGTTTGGAACTCATCCTAGAAAATGTGCTACATACCTCATTGGTGAATATAGCTATGGTCACCTTTGAACTACTCCCTTTGAGAAACTATACACTGACACCAGCCCTTAGTCTACCCTTCAAAGCACTTTTTTGAGGATGAGTTTGTGAACTTAATTGTCAGACCAAGTATGACCATAGCTCTGATGGCCATTCCATAAAAAGAGTTCCAAAATTGCTTTGAAGTAAGGCTGGGTGCGGTGGCTCACACCTGTAATCCTAGCACTGTGGGAGGCTGCGGTGGATGGATTGCTTGAGCTCAGTAGTTCATGAACAGCCTGAGCAGGAGTGAGACCCTGTCTCTAAATAAACAGCCAGGCGTTGTGGCAGGTGCCTGCAGCCCCTGCTACTTGGGAGACTGAAGCAAGAGGATTGCTTGAGCCCAAGAGTTTGAGGCTGCTGTGAGCTGTG
Source organism: Perodicticus potto (assembly GCA_963574655.1). Lineage (NCBI taxonomy): Eukaryota > Metazoa > Chordata > Mammalia > Primates > Lorisidae > Perodicticus > Perodicticus potto. Next base: position 9,749 of record CAUYRH010072298.1, read on the forward strand.
ATTCCATGGCACTCTACCAAGGGATACAAAGTGACACTCTGCCTCAAAAAAAAAAAAAAAAAAAAAACCACAACACAAAATTGCTTTGAAGGGTGGAATAGGTGCTGTCATCGGTGCATAGCTTCCTAATTTTGAAGGTGACCATGGTGATGTTCAGCAATGAGGTATGTAGCACTTTTCCTAGGATGAGTTCGAGAACTTAATAGTCCAACCTCATATACGTATATTTATTAAAATATTATTTTTCATTTTCACAACCTAACCAGTATGACAGGTATAGGGGGACTTGCATTTTAGTTGAGGAAACTGAAGCGAAGAGAAGCAAAATAATTAGTGCTGCAAAGTCAAGACTGAAGCCTGAAGCTGTCTGACTTTCAAACCTGTGTCCTTTTCCTGGGCTGTTCTCAAAGGATGATTTTAGGGAGCGCATGGATAGAGAAGTAAACACAGACTCACTTTACAGTTGTTGTAAAAATCCTTCTGATTTTGGTGGTGCCTGTGGCTCAAGGAGTCGGGTGCCAGCCCCACATACTGGAGGTGGCGGGTTCAAACCCGGCCTCGGCCCAAAACTGCAACAACAAAATTAATAAATAAATAGATAAAAGGTAAAAAAAAAATTAAAAAAAATTTCTTCTCATTTTCTTCAAGAAGGAAGTGTCTGGAGATAGAATATAGTTAAGCATATATGCTCAAAGACTTGCTAATCCTCCTTCTAAAACTAAAATCAAGAAGGGGCCTGGGGTGGAAGGCCTTCAGCAAGCAAAAGTAGCCTGCTGGGGTTTAATAACATTGCTTTGTTTGCTTTGGATTTATTTTTAAGGTTACCTTTTATTTATGATACATTATACCGGTTTTTCACTCATGGCAATGAAATAAAGTTTACATTGAAAATCAATCTATTTAAATTAATAAGTAGTAATTAATAGCATGGGTGGCACCCAGATGTAATAAAAATGGCATAGGGGGAACACAAGTTGATGAAGAGAAGGACCTGAATTCTCATTCAGAATCTGTCACTGTGAGACCCTGGGCAAGAGACCCACCCTCTCTGGTGGTCAGTCTCATCTGTAAAATGAAAGAGCTGGAGTTTATTCTTCCAGCTCCACATTCCTAGCATTTTATGAGGGAGGGGCTGGATGCGCAGATGATGAGGAGTTGGAGGGAGAAAACATGATGAGGCTTGGCGAGAGGAAGGAAGAGAAGCAGAAGAATGGGAGGAAGAGACCAATTGCTAAATATAGCCCCAGCCAGGACTTGAACCAGCTGAGGCCAGGATGCCAGGGGAGGCACTGGAGTCCTCATGTCCTGTTAGGTCTTTGGGAAGAGGAAACATTCATGAGTCAAGCCCAAGGGAAGATCTGTTCAGAGAATGTTGTGAGTTCTGGGGCCATTGCTTTGTATAATACCCAAAAGATTCTCTGGGCGTGTTCATAGTCAGCTCAGTTGGCAGTTTAGTTAAAAACAAGCACCAAGTCATACTCAGGCTTCATTTTCTGCTTTGGACTTTCACTTCAGTTGCAGCCTTTGTCCTTGTTGACTTTCACTTTTCTGCCAAGGAGGCTACAGCAGAGATTTTGAGCTTCCTTCAAATTGCACAATTCTGTTTTTAGGTCCACCCAGAACCACCCACTGCATGCAGAGAAAATCAGTACCTAATAAACAGCCAGTGCTGTTCTTTGTGCCAGCCAGGTGAGATGCTGACCCTTTAGCCCATAGTGGGACCCTTCTTCATTTGCTGGCAGAGACAGACCCCATATATTAACCATATACTCAAGTCTGAAATGACCTATTTCTCATCCCTGCCTTGCTATCAAAATGTTCTGGACTCCCTCTCTCCCAGGTAAACCTCCATCTACCCTATATTAGAGTTCTTATCTCTTCCAACTTCCCCACCAGACTATGAAGGGTCTGAGACTTTCATCTTTGAATCCCCCACTTGAAAGCCTGGCTTGATCAGTTTGTGATAAGTGTCTGACTCATTGAGTTGGCTAGAGATGTTTCATTTCCTGATGTTTTCCAGGAGAGAAACTGGTGGATGACTGCACAAAGGTTACTGACACCAAATGCCATCGTTGCGGTGATGGTGAATTCCTAGAAACCTGGAACAGAGAAAGATACTGCTACCAGCACAAACACTGTGACCACAGTGCGTGAGCTGCTGGGACAGGGACACTTGGGAGCCAGGCTGATATTCCAGCTGATTTTTATTCATTTATTTATTTTTTTGAGACAGAGCCTCAAGCTGTCACCCTCGTTAGAGTGCCGTGGCATCACAGCTTACAGCAATCTCCAACTCCTGGGCTTAAGCGATTCTCTTGCCTCAGCATCCCAAGTAGCTGGAACTACAGGCGCCTGCCACAATGCCCAGCTATTTTTTGGTTGTAGTTGTCATTGGTGTTTGGTTGGCCCAGGTTGGATTTGAACCCGCTAGCTCTGGTGTATGTGGCTGGCACCTTAGCCACTTGAGCTACAGGCGCTGAGCCATTCCAGCTGATTTTATATAGCCTAAGTCTGTTCTGATGGGTTGGAGTCTGGGTTGTGCTGGTCATTAGATAATTTGATTGCTGTCTCTGCTTGGAAGAGGGTCTAAGGGAAAAGAGCAGGCAGGGTGGGGACCGGGGCTCTCAGATGGCCCAGCATGGGGCTCCCATCCTTCTGGCCTATCTCTGCTCAGACCAAGGGCTCCGGGTCCTGAAGCAAGGCACCTCAGAAAAAGACACCATCTGCATCTGTGAAGAGGGCCAGCACTGCACCGACGAGGCCTGTGAGAGCTGCATCCAGCACAGCTTATGCCACCCTGGCTTTGGGGTCAAGCAGATTGGTAAATGGCCCATCTGGGAGATGGGACAGACAAGCCTAGGGTCCAAAGAGAGGGGCTGGGCAGGGGGCATTTGGCCCAAGGGGCAGAGGAAGCAAGACTGGCATCCCCGGCAACTCTAATGGAGTGAGCAGGAGAATGAGACCTTTTTCACTCTGCCACCTGCCATGGGGCTCTGCCTTTGGGGGGCATCAGGAGAAATCCTCTTGGGGGCTGCAGCCCTCTGGGAAAGAGTGCTCAAGAGAGGGGCTTTTCCCATCCTCCTTGTCCAGTGGATCCGCCTGGGATGGTTAACATTCCCTTCCCTACCTGCCCCCCAGGTACAAGCATTTCTGACACCATCTGCGAGCCCTGCCCACTTGGCTTCTTCTCCAGTGTCTCATCTCCTTCTGAGAAGTGTCGCCCTTGGACAAGGTATCAGGGCTCCTCCCTTGTGCTTCCTCCCCCAACAGTGGCATAGACCAGCCTCCATTCTCTCCACTCCACGGAGTGGGTGTTCTCTGCTCCCCTATGTCCCACACGCTCGTACACTTGTGAATCATCTACAGAGTGGCCTCCCGGTCATCTGGATGGGCATCTCTCTCCCTTAGTGGTCATAGTACTGCTGAGCTCTCCATCTTCATGAGGCTCTCCCGTCTTGGGGTATTGGGACACCCGTCTTTGGACACTCCTCCACTCCCCCTTCTGCTTCTCCTTGGTTTTTCTCCTCTTCCTGCTCCTTACCTGTTTTTCTAGGGCTTTGTTCAGGGCGCTCCTCTAGAATGCTCTTGCCAGCCCTTCCTGTGCTGTCTCACCCACACCCATGGCTTCCAAGCCCATCTCAGACGGTTCCCAATCAGCGTCTCCTGTCTAGATCTGTCTCCTGAGTCCCAGACTGTCACATCCAACTGCTGAGCACACACCTCCACCCGGCGACTCACAGCCACCTCAAGCGCTGTGCATCCCAGGTGGGCTTACCCACCCACTCCCCTCACACTGTGTGAAAACCACCTCTGTGGCTCTAGGCAGTCACCCCTGGGCCTCTCTCCCTCCCTCCCCTCCAATCCAAACCAGTCCCCAGGTCCTGTCCATCTGGTCCAGGGGTTCATCTCCTCACTGTTTCCACTGCCCTCACTTTGGTGTGGGCCTCATCACTGAGGTCTGGGTGATGCCTTCACCTCCTTGCTGTCCTCCCTCCCTCCAGCCTTCAGCTGCTTCTCCATCCTCTTGCCAAAGCGAGTGTTCTGCATTCCCTTTCCGATTACAGCACTCCCCTATTTGCAGTGCTTCAGGGCACTGCAAATTCTGTTGCCCTCAGAATGAAAATACCCAGACTCCTCAGCATGACATTTGACCTTCAGCTGCATTTTCTGATCCCTTCCCTGCAGGGCCCTGCGTCCGGCTACCTGCAAGCCCCGAACACATCGTTCATTCTCTTACCTCAAACTCTTCTGCCTAGGAAGAATTTCAAGCCCATTAACTTTCTGCATTTAATTTTTAAAACTGGACAACACATGGTGGTGCCTGTGGCTCGTTGAGTAGGGCGCTGGCCCCATATACGGTCTTGGCGGAACTGCAAAACAGAAAAATAGCCGGGCGTAGTGGCGGGCACCTGTGGTCCTAGCTACTCAGGAGGCTGAGGCAAGAGAATCACCTAAGCCCAGGAGTTGGAGGTTGCTGTGAGCTGTGTGATGCCACGGCACTCTACCAAGGGCAATAAAGTGAGACTCTGTCTCTACAAAAAAAAAAA
>CAUYRH010072299.1:0-15885 GCA_963574655.1 Perodicticus potto
TTAAAAAATCCCGGATTGTTCCTACTGTTGGAACTGTTCTTCCCCCCCCCCCCCCCCCCCGCCCCGCCGCAGTTTTTGGCCAGGGCGGGGTTTAAACCCACCACCTCTGATATAAAGGGCCAGCGCCCTACTCCGTTGAACCACAGGTACCACCAACCCTCTCTTCTTTTTTATGCCATTATGATTTGCTTTCTTGGAGAAACAACCTGTCTAGGGGAAACTCTGGGTAATTTTTCAACCAAGCACTACATTGCTGATGTAGAACAAAGGAAATGGGAGGCAAGGTAGCTGAGCGACAATGAGGAGCCCAGTGAAATTATACTGGGCCTCCCACTTCTGTTTCAGGTTTCCGCAGCATTCTTTGTGAGGATACTCACATTGGAAGTACTAAGTTGCTATGTGTATGTGTCTAAATGTCTTACCAGCTTTGTTACATTTTGTTTGAGGTGAGAATAAGAAGTATGCATGCTCTATTAGTGGTGCCCCTCTAATGGAATAATGTATCACCACCTTCATCCCCAAATCTCTTTAAGTGGTGATCCAAAAATCTGACCTGACACGTTTCAGTCTTTCAGTTCATCATTGGTAGCATGTACAGCTGTACTGAATTTTCAGCTTTGCTGAATGAAGAATTAAGTTCAGCTTTATTGCTGACCCTGGAAGTCATTGATTTCTCACAACTTTATCTACTATGGCATGAAGATTTTTTCTTTGAAACTGTTAGTCACAGCAATACTTTCCTTATATGTACCGTCATCACCAATATTGTTACCTGTTTAGTAGCTTCTGGTACAAAGAAACAGACAAATTTCTGCCTCATTCCTGACTTAAGAGAGGCCCTCAGATACATAATGGAAATTATTTGGTGTGTTGCTGTTGGGTACAAATCATATTTATACTTTCCAAGAAGCTTTGTTCCAACATGCAAAAAAAAAAAAAAAAAAAAAGTAGCAAAACTCTTCAAGCAGTGGTAAAATGTCTATGCCAAAGCAATATCAAGAGGCTAACAAACAGAATTCATTTAACTGTAAAACCTAAAATCTAGAGAACTGAAGACACCTAATTCCCAAATATTTGTCAATAGTTTATATTTTCTTTTTATTCCCTCTTATTAAAAATGCACTACAGCACTTTTTTTCCACATATATGTATACATTTTCCTCCTTAAAGTATTATGCAAACAGGTAGGCAAAAACACTAGTCTACCAGCTGACTTTAAAAGCTGTGGGATTCCGCAAATTAACCCATTAAGCAGCTGCTCCCACCTAAAAGTTTGTCATATTAACACCAGAAAGCAAGGTTAGACAATAGGTTTGGCAATGACAATCTCCATGTGGTATTTAAATCCACTATGTCAAAATTCTAGTCAGGTATAATAGGAAGCTGGGAATGTAAATGCTGAGATGCGTGAAGATTTGACCTTCCATGCAGTTTTATAAAGGAAAATTTCTAGCTCACTTACCTTGGGGTGACTGAGGAGGGAGAGAGGCAGTGATTTCTGGAATGCAAACCTTTAGGAGAAAAAAAAAAATTAACAATGTGCTTTGATGTAATTCTATTTAGTTAAATGAGTAATTTCCATTCTGGAGTTTGGCTTTCAATGACTAAATATATTCTGTGACTTTCACCAAGTCACTTTAACTCATCTATTGTCATACTTGTGAGAACAGGAAACTAATGCTTCATTGGAAATTTTCCCCGGATTCCTGGAAGATGAGAATTCTGACCTTTATATCTGCAAGTGCTCAGAGGGCTTGATCCAGGAGGTTCCAGTGCATCCCTGGCATAATGGCAGCAAGGGAAAGAAGTCATTCTGAAGAAGACAGGCACAGCTGCAGAGAGAAGCTTTCATAGCACATAGCGGGAGTCTGGCCTCTTGAATCTCTGAAACGCTCAAACTCACTGAACACAGATGAGAAGGAGGACTATATATATTTATATATTGATCTTCATGCTGGGGTTTCAAATGTGATTCATTATGTACCATTTCCTTTAGCCTAATCCATCTGCTAAGGTTTTCTTCTGCTGTGCAGAAGGATTTTGAAAAAGAAATGCAACTTTAACTGAGAAGAGAGTAACAGCATGACATAGTTAGCACCACCTGCACTAAGAAAGATTCAAGATGGTATTTGTCAAATATTGGAAGATGTGTGTCTGCTAGCTGAGGGATAACGGGATGTTTTCAGAGACTGTTTTAAAGTTCTATGGCCAAGAAAAAAAAAAAAAGCTGCGTTTGCTTCTCATAATAGTGGTTCTCATTTCTCTTGTGAAATGTTTATCTACTGATGATCTCACTATGGCTGCCTTTGGATTGTCTTCTTGTTTTATTTTCTCTCACTAGAAAAAGCAAACATCTCGGTTCCCGTCTCTTTCTATTATAAGTACTAAGCATGTGCAAAGTTAAAACAAAGGCTGCACATTTCCAAGGAAGTGGATAAGTATAGTCAAGTGGATCCTAAGGGGAATATCACACTGTGGGCTTTTGGTACCAAATGCTTGTTGATTTGGCAAGAATTGGGGGAGGAGATGGATGAAGAAGAGAAAGAGGAGGATTAGGAAGAGAAGAGAGAATAAATTAAACACGGGCATAGCCCCTTAGGTGGGAGTGAATAAAACACCACTCGGCTCAACTTATAACTCACCTCTGCTTCTTTTCTAAATTTCATCTGTTGTATCAGCTGGTTTTCAATCAGAAATAAACAAAACTAACGTGTCCTACCCATATGAGTATTTCAGATTTTAGTCTACTTATTATCATATTCACATCACAAAATTATATTTTGAGCTTGACCAAGGTATTTATTGTAGCTTCTTTTTTTCTTTTATTCCTAAGTAGAAAAAAAAAAGTAATAGAACCATGTTACTGAAAATACACAAAAGAAAGAAAACAAAAGTATCCCTAACATAACCCAAAGATAGCATCAAAACACTGACATTTGCTTTTTGTCTTTCGTGCTCTTCTCTTTTTACTTTGTGTTTTTACATTATTATTCACACCTGTGTGTAAAAATTTTCTATTTTATCTGTTCTCCATAATACGTGTTGTATTTTCATCATGCTTAGTATGATTATATGTTTTAAAAAATACAATTTAATGACTGCACATTATTTCCAAGGGAATTATAGTTTATTTTACCTGGTAGTAAGTACATAGAATGTTAATATACATTACTTCGAAAACCGAGATTCAAAAATAAATAAATTGAAATACACCTAATTGGAAAAAGTTAATGCTATCTCTCTGTGGCAACTCCCCTATTCTATTAAGTATTGAGAAGCTGCAGGAGAGTATAGTGTGTTCTTGTCTCAAACTTAATTAAATGTGGAACCATTTTTACCATAAGCATTGTACAACACTGATGCTCCCCAGAGCACACTTTGGAAAACATAATTTGACCATTTTTTTTTATTATTGGATGCTTAAGTTGTAAGAAAGTTTTCACTATAATAAATAATAAAAATTTAACAGACTTTTCTATATCCAAGCAGACTTTTCTATATTTAGAATTATTTTCTGAGAATCACTTCTCAGGATAAAATAACCCTGAAAATGTTTGCATATTTTTAAAGTCTCTGATATGTATTGCCAAATTCGCTTTCCAGTTGCTTCACTAATGTATTAAATATCCTTTTGGCAAATATAACATCAGTCCAAAGAGTGAACATGACACTATGAACAATTACTGCTCTTTTTAGATTTGAATACAGATGACAAACCAAGTTACAATCAGCAATATATTTCTGCATTACTCTAGCCACACATACTGTTAGTGTCCTGATGTATTATGTACCCTGTAAGACTTATGGACTTCATGAGCTTCAGAGTAAACAACTTACTTTGGAATATTATATATTCAGATTATAGATTAAGATTATTTTCTATAGGCTGTAAAGATGCTGAAGATTGTCGTTGTGTTTTTGAGATACCTAGAAAGGAGCTGACACATGGTATATGCTCAGTGAAGGTTTACTGCAGGGGTCCTCAAACTACAGCCCACAGGCCACATGCGGCGGTGTGACTTGTATTTGTTCCCATTTTGTTTCTTACTTCAAAATAAGATATGTGCAGTGTGCAAAGGAATTTTTTTTTTAAACTATAGTCCAGCCCTCCAATGGTCTGAGGGACAGTGAGTTGGCCCCCTGTTTAAAAAGTTTTAGGATACCTGGTTTACTGCATAAAGAAATGATCAAATTGGTGTGGTGGCTCATGCCTGTAATCCTAGCACTCTGGGAGGCTGAGGTGGGTGGATTGCCTGAGTTCACAAATTTAAGACCAGCTTGAGCCACAGAGAGACATCATCTCTAAAAATAGCTGGTTGTTGTGGTGGGCACCTATAGTCCCAGCTACTTGGTAGGCTGAGGCAAGAGAATCACTTAAGCCCAAGAGTTTGAGGTTGCTATGAGCTATGATGCCATGACAGTCTACCCAGGGTGACAAAGTGAGACTCTGTCTCAAAAAAAAAAAAGACAAGAAAAGATCAAATGAAGACAAAATATTTTCTTCTGCCCAGATGTCTTGATATAGCTCTCATTTCACCCATTCCTCCCTCACCATGGGCCTTCTCAAGGTGCACTTAGCCCATACGTAAATCTGTGGATGATCCAGGTTTGCCGTGGAATGCCAGTGTGGCTGACCACAACTTGTTGAGGTGCTTATTCAAGGAATGATAGGAATATCAGTCTTTAGGAGCTATAAGCCCTTTGCTAGCTGTTATGACCTCTTTGACAAATCTTAGTACTCTCTGGGTTTCAACTTATCTCTCTGGGTTTCTATTATCATTATAGAAAATAATGATAATAATGATGTCCTTTCTTGGGTACCTTGAAGCTCAAATAGATAAAAAAGCACTTTGAAAAGTTAATGCCTCACTGAAAATATAAGGTATAATTAATACTATTTTAACCAACTCCACAGTACCCAATAGTGGGAAAGTCTAGAGATTGGAGAGTTAGGGGGTTGTAGATTAAAGAGAAAAGGTAATGGAAGTTCCAGGCATTCATTTTCCTTCGGCTGGCAGGCGTCAAGATAACACCAGTGCTTTTCCTAGAAGAACAAAAGTCTTCCCCCTTGCTGGAATTTCCAGAGTCTTCAGAAGTTGCTAGAAGCAGCAGAACTCATAGTAATTTGCTGACTTAAAAGAAATATATTGTTGACAACTGGGATTATATGGTATCTCTTTTATCGTAAACTTTTTCCTAATACTACTTTTATTAATCAACATGATCTTGTGAAATGCTTTGAACCTTGATTAAAAAACAAATGACAGAAGTGTGGTAAACCTAAATAATAAATAAATAGAAATGCAGTAATAATTACATGTAGTTAGAGTAGACACTTGACATTCATGAGGGACACAGACTGAGACCTTTGAAATCCTCAAATTTGTGATTTCCGAAATACTAGTATAAGCATTCTTAAGGAGAGTATTAGTTTCTTAGATATAACTTCACATCTGTAATGCAATCTTTATTTCCCCATTTTACAGAGGAGGAATCAGAAAAAGAGAGAAGTTGTACAGTTTATCAGAGGTTAGGATGTTAGCTGGAAGTGGCACTTCTGAGAATTAAATCCAACTCCAGACCCAGTGGCCTTGATCATTGCTCCCTCCTATTTCTCAAGAGTGCTCACTGCTGAGTCCCCTTGCAGCAAAAGTTCCTAGTCTTCCATAAAAGGATCAACAGTAGGCAGCTTTACTTGTCTTTTCAAGGTATTCATTCATAAAGTGACTCAGTTACAGCATCTGCAGGGAACAATTTTAAACTAAAAGATATATAGGTTAAAAAAAAGGTAGCAAAAGACATGATGCCCTCATGAAAGACACAAAGCCCATAGCTCTTGTAATTGCCATTCTAACCCTTGTCAGTCACCTCTGTTTCCTATACTGCAAATAGAAGAGGCTGTCTAGAGGGTACTGATAATGGTGACCAGTTATGGACTGAGGGTCTATGGGTTCTGGCCATGCCATTGGTTCCTTCCCTCCATCGGCTTTCCGTGAATTAAAATGTTTTTGAAAGGAACATATGATAGCACAAAAATGCAACTGGTTGAAAGAGTTTGATTAAAAATTCCGAATAATACAGACCCCTGAAAGTTAATTTTTACTTTTATTCTTCACAGGGCAGCATTGTTAGGACTTGGCAAGCATAGACACTACAGCCATTATCCTTGTTCTAGGGCAGCAAGCAATGAATTTGGTGTGATTAAGAAATAAAATGCTTAGAGCAGAGCTCTTGGTGGCCTGCTTAACCTTTTGGCTGAGTCTTATTGCCCTGCTGACACCCAGATGAACACGTGAGAAACTAGAGCATTTTGTGAATATGCAGGAGTTTCTTCCAAGGGCCATGAAAGGCCTCTAGGACTCAAGGAAAATTAGGTTCCTCAGCAGTAAACTGCCCTTCAGGGGAAAGCAAGAGAAATACCAGAAGAGAGAAAGAAAAAAAAAAGAAACAATAAATTTCAACTACTGCTCCAAATTATGATCAAAACAACCATGACAGTAAATGCCAATTGCACGTTTCAGATATTTGCCTGCCTCAGAGTCATCTTCAAACTGGTTTCCTCTGTATGTATTTATTTTTCTTTAAATATCCTAGGACGTGCACATCATTATCTCCTGTGGACATCTTTAGTAAACAAGGAGCTTAGGCATGTTTGCATTGTTCTGGCTTGTTGCAGTTGTTGACCTGATTGGATCAGGCCCTGCTTTGATCACTTAAAAATGAAAGCAGTTTTTATTGCAAATTGCGCTGGAATGATTTGAAAACTAAACAAACCAAAAGGACATGTTCTATTTATTCTCTATTACTTACACATTTAAAAGAACACACAGACCTTCCCTTCCTCACTCCCCAAAATATGAACGCGTTTAGAACACACTTCTTAATCCACCTTCACTTTTAACATTCCAGGCAAAATCCTCTGGAGGGTGCTTCTGAAAAAGGGTCTACGACTTGACAATTTCAGTTTGGAAAAGCACGCTATAAATTATTTCCCCAGACCCTCCCTAACGCCCTGTTCTACCGGCTTTGGAATTTCTTTCTGAACTCCAATGCTAACTGGTCATATACTCTGGAGCTGACAATAGCTAAACCCTGAATTTCATTTTCCTCATCTCTAAAATGGGAATAATAACTCAAAGTCTTACTGAAAGGATTAAATTGTTAGAGCACGTGTCTATTCAAGAAGAAATGGATTGCTATTTTTTTCGTGGTGTTGCTTTTTCCAATTTACAAATGAAGAAATTGGATCCCAAAGAAATGAAATGACTTGTCCAGCAACTCACAGCTTAGAAGAAGTAGAATATAGAAACAAATTCCATTCATTTGTTTAAATTCACTTCTTCTCACTTTCATCAGATAAGAGAAACTCTAAGTAAAAATTCAGTGTTGCTGGTACACACACCATTTTAAAAGGAGTACCCTGTCACCCCCTATTAGATTGTCAACACAAAGTCCCTCATATAAAGATGCTCTGAATCTGCCATTTTCTCTGTGTTTTGTTTTTTTTATTAAAATGTCCCTTAATTAAAAGATACTATTAGGAAAATGAATCACAAAGCAATGATTTTAAAACTACTCTTAGAATAATGATGTATCTGTTGCTGTAGTTGCCTTTTCTTGTCTTTTTGATCAACAGCACTGATAACATTATCTTCTTGGGGCTACAGTCATGAGGTTATTAAAAGGGACCAAATACCCTAACAGCCTTGTACCTTTGATTTTCTGCCATACTCTCCAAGTTAATGAGTAAGAGAGTCAGGGGAATTTATTCCTGTGCTTTAGGAAATCTACAAACAATATTAAAAAAGAAGTTGGTGGCAGATTAAGAAACTTTTAATAACCTTGTGCAAACCTTCCAGACACTCATTACTCAGCTTCAGTTAGCACGTATAGGCGATTGAAATATGCAATTTCAAAATATGCTGTGGGAGTTAGAAGAGAGCCCAGCGGCTGACAGAGAGGTAGTTTAGGCAAGAGAAAAGAGGTTTCAGGGCCACAGAGTTCAGTGAAAAAGTCAGCTTTCTTATTTTGCTATATTTTTTAACTATAATACCACATAAGAAGAAATGTTCAAAGCCTTGAAGGGTCTTACATTTGAAACCCACTAATTAAAGACCACACTGTTGGATTGAGCTGAGGTATATGGATTTTGATTAAAAAAGAACATTATATTCTGTCTGTTTTCTCTCTTTTTCTTAAGACACTATTTTTCCAGACAACCAAGTAGCTTCCTAACTGCTTTTTCAGTTCCAGTCTAAGAAATGGAAATTCCAGGATTCTTTCCTAGTCGTCTTTGAATAGGTCTTTATCTGCCTAATGCTGTGCTTCTTACAGCAAACTATGAATTTGCACATAGATTAAGGTTAGTAGATGAATTTCAGCTCCAGCCTTAGCTGTTTTCAGTTCTGAGAACTTGTGCCAGCCACGTTCATAATGGTCTAATACAGAGTGCATTAATTAAATATTGTATCCGCATTTGACAGAAGAAAATCTCAGGCTCAGAGAAATTAAGTGACTAACGCAAAGTCAGATGCCCACTCAGTCAAAACTGAGTGGTATTGTGAACATTTGACTCAGATCAATCTAGCCAAAAGTGCTCAACACTGGGCCGCATCTTGGTATTGATTTCCTCCCCCTAAAATACAATAACTAATATAACTTAAGCTCTTTTTTCTCACAGAAATTTTTGTAAGAATCACATGAACTAATATTTGTGAAAATGTTCTGTAAATTCCATATAGCAATAAATGAATGTGAAAGTTTCAGAGAGAATAGAGAAAGGGCAATGGCAGGGAGGGAACCCTAGGAGCGGGGAGGGAAGAGAGAGTGTGTGTACTTTAGATGTGGTTTGTCTCCACCAAAACTCCTGTTGAAATTTCATCTCCAACGTGGCAGTCTCAGGAAGTAGGGCCTAGGGGGAAGTGTCTGGTGGTACATCCCTCATAAATGACAAGTGCCCTCTTGCTGGGGTGAGTGAGTTACCATTTTCACATGAGTGGATCGGGTCCCAAGACAGCATGTTGTTTAGAAGTCTGGTTCCTCAGTTCCTCCTCTCTTCCTTCCTCCTTCGCCTTGTGATCTCTGCGCACACCCACACCCCTTCCACTTTCTGCTACGAGTGGAAACAGCATGAGGCCTTCACTAGAAACCCAGTAGTTGCTGGCACCATGCCCCATAAACCTCCCCACCATCAGAACTGTCAACTAAATAACTCTCTTTTTCTTATGAATTACCCTTTGTAATATATATTCTTTATAGCAAAAAGAAACAGGCCAAGATGGAGTGTAATACAGAAAATGCAGCCAAGTTCATGGTGACTAGATCATAGATTTGTGTAGCACAGTTGGGGTTCACAAACTTTTTCTGTAGAGGGCCAGAAGGTAAATATTTTAGGCTTTATGGCCTATGTGTTCTGTCTCAAATACTCAACTCCGCAAGAAAGCAGCCACAGCCAATATGTAAATAAAAGTGCAGGCCGCATTCCAATAAAACTTTATTTATGGATACTGACATTTGGATTTCATATCATCTTCATGTATCACAAAACATTAAACTTCTTTTGACTTTTATTTTAATCGTTTAAAATGTGAAAACCATTTTTATCACAAAGACTCTCCAAAAACAGGCAGTGGGCCAGATTTGGCCCACATGGCATGTAGCACAAATCCCTTCTATGGAGCACAAAAAAATGATAAAGTCGTTAGCTCTTTTGAATAATGTTTCATAGGCAATGCAATGTCATTAAAGTTCATGAACAAGAAGTTTATAAGATGACATTAGTTTGGATGCTTTGAGCTACAAGGAACTGAAAAAGGTGATTAATATCAGATTGGACTGTAAGGACACTTATGGAATTATTAGTGAGAAATCTGAATCTAAAGATTCCATAATCCATTCAGATGTTTAATAGTGTCATCAGTAACCTGGACTCCTTCCACCCCTGGCTTCTCTCCATTCTCAGCATGTTGACTTTCCATATGTATGCTTGATGCTGCCCTATCTGAAGATTGCTCCCACAGCCCCAAGCATGATGTCCTTACAATAGCACACCCACATAAAAGAAGAGGAGGATTGCTCACCAACAAACCTTCCCTCTAATTACCAGTTTCTTTTGTCAGAAAACAAATGCTTTCCCAGTAACCCATCACAGACTATCGCTTTACTAAAATTGAACCAGGTGACCACATCTTTGCATTGTGAAGAAAAATGAAATTATCGTGTTTGGCTTAGATCAATCACCATTTATCACATCGAGCCAGACAAAACTTGGATTCCATTAGCACAGAAGAAGTGGAGTAATGTCTACTGGGTAGATCACTACCAGGAATCTGCCTTAGTGGAAGAAATAATGTTTTATGGAAATTGAGCTAGAAGCCAAGTTGAGGTAGGATGAAATTTTGGGATTCCCACAAGATCTTCTATCATACCACTTACCATCTAATATGGAAAGTATTAATACTTTTATTTTCTAAATAGAATGAAAGCTTGCTGAGGGCCGGGTCTATATCAGATTCATTTTGGTGCTGTCTGAATATGCTTGCAATTCTTTAGGCATTAAGAATACTTGATAAATTGAAATGCTAGGGCTTGTAAGCACAACTTCCAGTTTCTTTTTTCTTGTTTTGTTTTGTTTTAAGGATCATCTGAATTGGAGAGGAAGTAGAAGAAATGGAATAAGGAAGTGGAACATCTGTGGATTGGAGCACCTGCTACCTTAGAACTTTATTTCCCCCATGGGAAGGACTGAAGTCTTCCCAAGAGCAATGCCTGCTCCTCTCCCTTGCCTTCTGGTATTGTTGCATTCTTCCTGGAAGGGAAAAGACTTAATCCAGACTTTTTGCATCACAATGAGTTAGCCAAAAAAAAAGTTATTAGTGACCCATTGAAAAAGGGGTAAAGGAAAATTTAGTAAACATGAAAGGATGGATGCATATACAGGTACTTTATCAGAAAAAATATATATGGCCAACTACAGAAAATTAAGTATTTCTTCTTCTGTGCTGTTGTTTTAGGAGATGTGTTACATCACACAATGTCTTCTAACTTGTAACCTGGCCACGTACTCCACACAGAAGGCAATACCCCAGTGAGTAAAGGTAAGCAAAGCTATGTCACTAGAAAATAAAGAGACCCATGAATGCCTTTGTGCCTAATTTTTTTGAGATCATGAACGGTGACTTCAATGTTGTCATCAAATAAAATGCACAACAAAGTGAATGTGTTGCATCATTAATAATACGCTTATGATTTGTCACACTGCATGGTAAAAAAAAAGTAAACAGTTCACATTCATGTTCAGAATTAGAATTAATCTCATGTAGGAAAGCCAAGATTTCACAATCTTTTTTATGGGTTTATCCTTTTTTTATGGGTTTATCCTTCTTTATGGGTTTATATCGTGTCAGGCATATTACATCCCCCAACATTGTGTATAGTTTTATCCCCATCACACATAGGACATGTACACAGCACATTTATAGTATGAGTCACACACTTATTCACAGACACATTTCTGAGGTCTGCTTCCTTCCTAGCTCGACTTTCCTGTGTGCTTCACCTGCTCAGCCTCAGGGCTAACTGAGGCCCCTGTTCCACTTGCCCGTTGGGTTCTTGGTTACTCCTTCCTCCCTTCTCACTCCTTCCCATTTCCCATTACCTCAGACAGGCATGACAAAAGAGTTTCATCTAGAACACCATCTCTAAGTGAATTAGACTAGTTGCCAAAGGAGCTGTGTTCATGTCTACTTTGGGCCAAGGATGTAAAGAGAGCTGGGTGTCTGTCTTTTCTTGCCTTCGTGGTTCTTCAAAGGTATCGTTTACTATTCTCCACACCTAGGGAGAAGCAGCCCCCATAGTCACTGCAGAAGTTAAGACAGTAAGAAGCCACATGGCCCAGATCAGAAAAACATCCTTTCAGTCTGGAGAGAGAGAGAGAGAAAGGACAAAGACTGGACTGAAAACAAGCATGGGCAGAAGGAACAGACACCAGAAGAATGGAGCTGAGAAAGAAAGAAGCAGATGAAAGGAAGGAGAACGAGAACATTTGAGCAGGAGGAATTGCTTTTCAGGTATGACATCTCATGCCTGCAAAATCCACTTTCTAGACCTCCTATCTTTATGGGAACAGATCTTAAATAAATTAGGCAAAAATATCTAGTTACAGCACTATTGGGTCAATGTGCGCAAGAACAGGCCTCCTCACATCCGAGCACACACACGCAGAGGCATGGATGTACACTCACACTCACCAGAACATGCGTGCAGACACAGTCTTATCTTTATACACCATTCAAGTTGCTCTGGCTTTAATCTTCACACTTCTTAGGAGGATCATCCTTCTCTTGGCTTCTCCTGTCACCCAGAAGGAATGGGTTATGCAGCCTGAAGTCAAAAGCTTTGTCTGTTTTCTTATCTGAATGCTATATGGACCTAGAGGCTTATTTTCACTTTAGGGGTGTTGCTTGGAAAGCAGAGTGGGTGGCAGATGACAAACAGAAGCCACAGGCGGTGGTAATTGAGGGTTGGTGTGCCCACAGTGGCACACAGCTCAGAGGAAATATTGCTGCCGATGAGGTGGGGAGAGGCTAGAAATTTTCTAGTGGAAATTGGAAGCATAGACAACGGTCAGTGGCTCCAAATAGCAAGCATTACAGCATCTGGGAATCTATTTGCAAGATTGCATTCAGGCTAAAGTTCTGCTCTTGAAATTAATCATATATATTTCTAATATTGACTATGTTACCCTCACCTAGCAATTGACCTGAGGTCATATTATTTATTTATTTATTTTAATCTTTGTGAGACCAAATCTCACTCTGTCACTTGGGTTACGGTACCATAGCATCAGACCAGCTCACAACAATCTCAAACTTCTGGGTTCAAGGGCTCCTCCTGTCTCGCCCTCCCAAGTACATTTGACTATAAGCACCTGCCACAATGCCTAGCTAATCTTTCTATTTTTAGTAGAGATGGAGTCTTGCTCTTGTTCAGGCCGATCTCAAACTCCTGAGCTCAAGCAATCATTCTGTCTCAGCCTCCCAGAGGGCTAGGTTTACAGGTGTAAGCCATCACACCCGGCAGACCTGAGGTCATTTTAAAGGCTGTCCTCCCTGCTCCTGCTCCCAATCCCACCCCTGCCATCCACTCTCTTCCTCACCGTTGATGCCAGAGATTCTTAAAACAGAAGCTAAAAATTTTACTCCCTAATTCAGTTCACACCAATGGATCTCTTGTCATGGGCTAGCTCTAGGTGTTGGGGGAGCTGAATTGTGCTTGTCTTGATCTAGAAAATTAGAGAGAAAAAAATAATAAGTTATAAAATAAAAGTTACATCCTGGGTTAAATTGACACTAAGATACTTATTTCTCTCACCATTACGAATCTTCTCTCTTTAGGTATGTCTCAAAATTGTCCACAGAAGAACCTCAGTAATGAGGACAGTGAACACCTCTAGTTGATACTCTGGGGAGAAAGCCAAAAATGGTCCACCATAATCACAAATGTTTTTTGGCAATGCCATGACTTATACCAATGGTATTCAACCAATCATGTTTGCTCCCCACCACCAGGGGACATTTGTGGGAAAGGAATTTGCTATTGGCATCCAGTGAGTAGAGGCCAAGGATGCTGCCAAATAATCCACAGTGCACAGGACGACCCCCCACAAGAGGGCATTATCCAGCTCAAAGTGTCAAGCCCTGAAATTGGAAAGCCCTACTTTATATTAAAATTCATAAAAATGTTGTATTTCACTGAATTTTCATTGTAATATTGTTTTACATGTTTTTCCCCCTTTGAGTAAAATTTGCAGTATGAGAAAATGTGCCATGCTTATCTGGTGCCCGGCCTGAGGTCTGGTCCGTAGCTTTGCACCATGCTTTGAAAAAGATGTTCTGCTGATTCTACTCATCCTATAGCTCAGTTCCCACCTCCTCTGGAAGACACAGCTATGGTATGCAAGATTTAGCAAATAAAAATACATTTGCCTGGTTAAATCTGAATTTCAAAAAACCAACAAAGAATTTTTAGTATAAGTATATCCCATGCAAAATTTGGACAATTGAAATTTAGAATTTTAATTTGACTTTGAGATTTAAACTTCCGATAAACAAGAAATAACTTTTTAAAATATGCCTCATGCAGTATGTGGGATGTAGTTATTTACTTTTTTAATCTGAAATTTGACTTTAACTTTGTATTTTATCTGGCAGTTTTCTTCCAGTTTTAGATGTCTACTATCCTCTCAACACCTATGATATTCTGAGCTGTATTCCTCCTTCTATACTCGTGTTTAATGACTGCATATGATTAATTATCTCTTAGCAAGTATGTTTTAACCCGCCAAGTAAAATCTAAGCATCATAAGGGTGAGACCAGGGTCCCTATATTTTGTTATTTCTGCCTAGAAAAATGCCCTGAACATTTCAGGAACTCAACTATTTTGTGCATGAGCCATCATGTCATTTTAATGCCATAATGGGAAACTAGAAACTTTATTAAGGTTTCTTTCACTACATGATAGGTGCTCATAAGACTAGGATTTTTAGCAGTAGGTATACACTATATTGGCTAGGAAAGCTTGGCCCTGAGTACCAAAAAGCAAAAAATAAGTCTTCAAAGTAAGACAGAAGTTTGCTTCTCTCTTCTATAAAAGCAGGTTGGAGAACAACATGGCAAAAGATGTGAAATTTCCATGGACAGAGTCCCAGGATTTTTGCAAATGTTCATTCTACCATCCTTAGGATGTAGCCTTCATCCTCCTCATGTTCCAAATGGCTGCTAAAGATCCAGCCCTCATATCCACAGCCCATAAACCAAAAAGGGCAGGAAAAAAGAAGCAAAGCTCTCCCTCTGCCTTAAAAGTGATTTCCTCCACTTGCATCTCATTGACCTGAACACAGATATGTGGGCACACACAACTATAAGGGCAGATGATATGATTGTATATCTGGAAAACACCAGGGATTCTGCTACAAAACTTTTAGAAGTGTTCAAGGAATACAGTAGTGTCTCAGGCTACAAAATCAACACTCATCAATCATTAGCCTTTATATATACCAATAATAGTCAAGCCAACAAAACAGTCAAGGACTCTATACCTTTCACAGTAGTACCAAAGAAGATGAAATATTTGGGAGTTCACTTAACAAAGGACATGAAAGATCTTTATAAAGAGAACTATGAAACTCTAAGAAAAGAAATAGCTAAACATGTCAACAAATGGAAAAACATACCATGCAAATGGCTGGGATGAATCAACATTGTTAAAATGTCCATACTACCCAAAGCAATATACAATTTTAATGAAATTCCTATTAAAGCTCCATTGTCATATTTTAAAGACCTTGAAAAAATAATACTATGTTTTATATGAAAGCAGAAAAAACCTTGAATAGCCAAGACATTGCTCAGAAATAAAAACAAAGCAGGAGGAATCACGCTACCAGACCTGAGACTCTACTATAAAGCGATAGTGATCAAAACAGCATGGTACTGGCACAAAAACAGAGAGATAGATGTATGGAACAGAATAGAAAACCAAGAGATGAACCCAGCTACTTACCGCTATTTGATCTTTGACAAGCCAGTTAAAAACATTCAGAAGGGGAAAAGATTCCCTATATAACAAATGGTCCTGAGTGAGCTGGCTGGTGACCTGTAGAAAACTGAAACTGGACTCACACCTTACCATTAACTAAGATAGACTCTCACTGGATCAAAGATTTAAACTTAAGATGTGAAACTATAAAAATACTAGAAGAAAGTGCAGGGAAAACTCTTGAAGGAATCGGCCTGGGTGAACTTTTCATGAGGACTCCCCAGGCAATTGAAGCAATATTAAAAATACACTACTGGGACCTGATCAAACTAAAAAGCTTCTGCACT
>CAUYRH010072301.1:0-28269 GCA_963574655.1 Perodicticus potto
GACTAAATGTGCAATCCCCATTTCCTATGCCTAGGTCAATTTCATGTGAATTTCCTAGGCCTCAATTCCATGAATGGACTGTGTCCATTCATTGATACATTCATTCACTTTGCCCCAGAAGGGACTGTGTTCGTTCATTGATACATTCATTCACCTTGCCCCCGGTGGAGGGACTGTGTTCATTCATTTCCTGGCCAAGGAACCCATACACCTATATATACCCCAAGACTAAAAGCCTAAAGGGGGAGACGGGGAAAGACAGGGAGAGAAACGGAGAGAGCTTCTCTCTCCCCACTTGAGTTCTCTCTCTCTACCAGGAGCTTTAGTGTTTTCTGTATTCTTTTCTGTAAATAAATTCTGTCTTACCACTGGGGAAAAAAAATCAAAAAAAAATTAAATTAAAAAAATAAAAAGTAGAGTCATTTGGAATTTCTGTACTCACATATACAGTATAGAAAAAACTAAGAATAAAGTATAATAATTGGTTACCATTTGCTGTTACTTTGGGGGGAAAGAGTTGAATGCACAGTAAGAAAAGCTGTTGGGTCAAAGTTTATATTTGTATTTCTTTTGAGTTCCTTTCCATATGTTGTTAGCCAGGAACAATTTTGCAGCAAGAAAGTGATGATGTTTTAAAGAACTATTCTTTCCTTTTCTGTTTATCATGTCTTCCTAAGACTTTTTTTTTTCTTCAGGTTTTGGCCAGGGCTTGGTTTGAATCTGCCATCCCCAGTATATGGGGCTGGTGCCCTACTCCTTGAGACACAGACACCACCCACATCTTCCTCAGATTTTGACAGGTACTTCATATGGGTACCAGAACCTAGTAAACTCTAACCATTCTTTAAAAATTTAACTAAAAATTTTTGAGTTCTTACCATATGTCAGATGATATAAGAACAAGACTATATAAAAGTTTCTACTTAAAATATATGATCTCACAGCATATAAAGAAACTATGACTATACATACAGTTTTAATGGCTAAGGTATCCACAAAAATATCATGTCTTTATTCCGTGAATAAGTTCACATGAATAATTTCTTATAGAACAGTCCACTTTTTTACATTTCAGAGGGTTTTTGTTTTTGTTTTTCTTTTTGCAGTTATTGGCCAGGGCTGGGTTTGAACCTGCCACCTCTGGCATATGGGGCTGGCACCCTGCTCCTTTGAGCCACAGGCGCCACCTATAATAATTTTTGTTTTTAAGATAGAGCCTCAAGCTGTTACCCTGGATAGAGTGCTGTGGCATCACAGCTCACAGCAACCTCTAATTCCTGGGCTCAAGCGAGTCTCCTGCCTCTGACTCCCAAGTAGCTGGGACCACAGGCGCCTGCCACAATGCCTGGCCATTTTGGGGTGGGGGGTTGCAGCTGTCATTGTTGTTTGGCAGGCCCGGGCTGGATTTGAACCCACCAGCTCAGGTGTATGTGGCTGGCGCCTTAGCCCGTTGAGCCACAGGTGCCGAGCCAATAAATTTTTTTATATCACACATTTTAAGTAGGCTTAGAAAAGAGAGGGATACATAATTTAACCAGAAGACTAACTCTCAGACAGATTATAGGATACATACCTTCCATGAAAGTATTCTATAGAATTTCCCTGTCCAATATTGTATCCACTATAAATTGAGCATTCCTAATCCAAAAATCTGAACTCTGAACTGTTTCAAAATCCAAAACTTTTTGAGTGTCAACATGAAAATACAAGTGGAAAATTTCCCACCTGACCTCACATATACAACTTTGTTTCATGTACAAAATTATTAAATGTATTATATACAATTACTTTCAGGCCTTTTGTATAAAGTATATAAGAAATATAAATGAATTTCATGTTTAATGGGGATTTCATCCCTAACATATCTCATTATGAATACAGAAATATTCCAAAATCCAATTTGAAATTCAAATCACTTTTGGACCCAAACATTTTGAATAAGGAATCTCAGCCTATAATAATATGTGGCTATTTAAGTTTAAATTCCTTAAATAAAATTAAAAATTCAGTTCCTCAGTTGTAGCTGCACTAACCACATTTCAGGTGCTCAAGAGCTGATGGCTACCACATCAGACAGCACAGAAAGTTCTACTAAGTAGCATAGTTCAGGTTGTCACTTATAATTATTCTTAACCACAAAGAATAATGTTATCTGGACCCAATGTCTTAGCCTTTTTGCACAACTGCATACTTCAAAGGATGTCAGTAAATATATAGACTAACATTTATTATTATTATCTGAGTGAACCCATGCTTAGAAAGTTTTAGGTAACAGAAAGATCATTCTGGAGACTTTTCTCTAGGTTTGGAAGTCCAATTTACATTGAAATCTTTAGCCTTTTGTTCCTGGACAGGAGTATAATCACTGATTGAGTTCTAGATCTCAGATGATCCGATTTTATCTATCTTGGCAGTGCTGATTTATTTGTAATAGCTGCTTGATTCACACTTTTGAGCTCAAAGAGAAAACGTGGTTTGATGTATTACTGATGACTTGGCAGGCCAAGCATTGATGCCATGCTTGCCAGGCATTTTTTATCTCTGTAAGTACACATATGAGCTAGCGAATCATAGGCACACACGTAGACATAGTAGTGAGATGCACACGCCGAGGGGAGACAGGTTTGAAGCAGGCAATGGTGTATTTCACATCCTCTGACTCCAGAAAAACCATTCTCCAGTTTGAGCCCTGTAACTTTAGTGGAACAAAGAGAACTACAGTGATAAAAAGAAAACCTTTAAATTACTCTCATAATTCATTCCCCAACTCCTGAATAACCCAGTCCACTTTCTCTCCATCTTTTCTCTTATTTTATAAGAGGTATGAATCCTGACTGGAGTAAGAAAAACCTCTTTGGAATGGGTACAAGAGAGAAACTGCAACATAACTTCCAAGGGAGCCTTTTATGGAGAATATAAAATGTCACCCCTCTTTCAGTGGTTTAAAAATATGTTTTACCGAAAATGAGAAGACACATGAAAAGACTTCTTCAGGCCACATGATTCTGCAATAGTCTCTAGAGAGATTATGAAATAGAAATTCTCCATCTTAGAATGTTGTCTGTCCATTGCGTAAGTTCCTGGTATACTCTCTCCTTAGAAAAATAATGTTTTATTTGCTAACAAAACAATGCAGCATGGAATCTCCTTTGCCTGATTCTGTTTGGAAGGTCAAATTTTAGAAAGCAAATTTCCAAGCTCATTCATCTACATGTCCTTGTTGAAAGCTCTGGTTCAGCCACTGTGCAGACACATAGAGGTTGAGTCCAGTTTGAGAAGGGACTAGGAACATTGCTTCATCTTTACTTTTCCATTGAACGTTGGCTATTTTACTCTTGGTCTCACATCCACAGAAAAGAAAAAAAAGATGCCTCTCCTTTTTCCTTTTTGTTAGTAATAGTCCTAGAATGTACGGATTAAAATACAAGTTTCCTTTATAAACTGTGATTTTTCAATAATCTATATGAAGTGTTCTTCTGTTTTCTGGTCTAACCAAGAATTTGCAGCATGAAAACAGATGTTATTTCTGAAGCAGGTATTTTAAAGAAGAAATTTTCCAGAAACCTCAGTACACAATGGCAGATTTGTTTCCTGTGCATGATCTGGAGGACGTGTATGCACGTTCATACGGAAGTAACACCAAGAAGTTATGTAGAAAAAATGTAAAGAATTCACATTGGTTTTCACTGAAATGCTTACATTATTCAGCTTTTTTGGTTGTTGTTCAAATTTGTGATTTGGCACCACAGTTCACAATGGCATCATCCTGGAATTCTTGTTTCAACTAAATCCGAAATGTCCGACTTGGAATCAAAAGTTTACTTTATTGTAACTCAAACAAGAAGCAGTACAATTCATCAAAGTACGTGCCTAAACGATTGACACAGCTTTGCCATCTTAACACTAGCTCGTTTATACAAGCAGGGAAGAAGCCTGGAGAGCGAGAGGCAATGAAATTGCAAAAATCATTTTCCACAGCTTGTTGGAGAACTGAATATTTTTCCTTGCAAGACATGATCCAAAGCCTAGAAGAGGTTGATAGTTGGTGAAAGGTCTGGCGAATTCAGTGGATGACAGAGTTTCCAAGTCCAGGTTTTTTTTATTTGAGTTGCCTTGTGTAACAGCATTGTCTTGCTAGAGGACTGGCCTATCTCTATTGACCACACTTGGCTGCTTAATCCCAAGCATCCTCAGCATGTCGTCCAATCGGTTGTAGTAGACATCCCTGGTGATTGATTGACCGACCAGGTTTCACAAAGCTGTAGTGGATAATACTAACACTGGACCACCAACCAGACACCATTCCTTTGTGATAAATATTCAGTTTGGGGCTGTGTTTTGGCACTTCAACTTTGTCCAACCATTGTGTTCCAAGCTTGTAATTGTCAAAAAGGACCCATTTTTCATCACACATAACAATGTGGTGTAGAAATGGTTCACCTTTATATCATGATAAGCAAGGAAGAGCAAGCTTTGAGACAGTTTCTCTTGGCTTGTCAATTTCTCTTGACAATTTCTGAGGTTCATTCAATTCATGCAGAATCCAGCTTCTTTACCTTGCCCATTTGTTTTGAATGGTCCAATATCTAATTCCTTCATAGTTTGAGATATATTTGCTTCCACTACAGCTTTCGGCTCATCATTTTCTACCTTGGTTTCAGGTGGCTCTTGAGATGTATTGTCAAGATTAAAATTACCAGAATGGACTTCTCAAATTTTTGACGTACTGTGCCTTCTTTCGCCACATTCTCCCAAACATTTTGTTGGTATTTCAAGCTGTCTGCACTGCACTGGTTCCATGATGGAACTCATATTCAAAAACAACACAAACCTTTTTACTTGTCTGTGGTTTTGCAAAAATTGCTGTAAAAAATGTGAAAGATAATCACAAGCCAAAATGTGCATTTGAAAGAATGAGAATGTACCTTTGCAATAATTAAACACACACACACACACATGCAAGAAATATCAAAGTAAAATTTCAGAAATGTCAACTGTCAAACTTAAGGAAATAGGACATTTCGTAATTAATAACCTAATAATTAAAGACAATTTACTCGTTCTATGACAAGAATATCTTTGATGACCTATTTTATTTCACACTAGCAGGTAATCAATCCAAAGCCATATGGCCACTGGGTAAGAGGCCTCCCTGCTTCTCTAACACAGGCACTTGCTGTAAAACAAGTGCACGAGTGGCACAGAGGACCAGCCAAACATTTCAACATGCAGGGAAATGAAAATCTGATGATTTAAATGTGTACTTTTAAAAATTCAACATATAAGAAGTATAAAAAATAGGAATTTTTTTATAATCTGGAAATGGAAAAATAACCAAAATATCCACCAAAGGGCAGTACTTTAGAAAGGAGCCTGTATATCTAGGCTATGCAATTTTATGAATCTTCTAAAGAGAAGTAAAAAATACAGTGAAAGGTATAGTATAATTTGAAAACACATCATACAATATGGTCTAAGCGAAACATACATATGAGTGTGCACATACACATATACTAAGTATATGTAGGCATGTAAATTTTATACGTAGAGAATGCCTATGTATTTTTTAACATGGCAGTTGCATGTTTTAATTACTAGCCCTTTCAAAAATATATATATTAAAATAACAAAAGAAAGACTAAATGAATTAGCCTGCAGATGCAAGTAGAATGTCGATTTTTAATGACATTTATGGAGAGCTTATTATGTGGGAGACATTATA
The DNA here is from genome assembly GCA_963574655.1 of Perodicticus potto. NCBI lineage: Eukaryota > Metazoa > Chordata > Mammalia > Primates > Lorisidae > Perodicticus > Perodicticus potto. The sequence continues at coordinate 5,723 of CAUYRH010072301.1, forward strand.
CCCCCTTTATAAGTATCAATCCATTTTATCATTATAAACATGTGAGCGAGGCATCATTAATAATTATGTTTCATATTCGAGATAACTAAAATTCATAGTGGTTGGCTAATTTGTCCATAGTCACATAGCTAAGAAATACGAAAGCGAATGCCAGGTCTTTCTGACATCAAATTCGCACTTTTGTGATGAATAGTTAGGAAGTATTTTATATTAACATATCAAAGTAGCAGCTTAAAAGGACTGGTGTCTGCTCACTCAATTATGGGGTTTATGTATATAAATGGCTATTTCCAAAATGCTTGAAAATAATCATTTAATTCAGTAAATCAATGCATACTGAATACTTACTTTGTATTAGGCACTATGTTAGGTCACAAGAATAAAACAGTTCTTACCTTATTCTTACCAAATAAGAGGTTGTCCAGGTCCCCACATAGCTTAGTCCTGCAAAGGAAAAAAGCAAAGAAACAAATATTTACAATACACTGGGCTAAATCTCATCCAGCCAGGGTACCAAATGCTTTGGCAGAAAAAGGGTGGTTTATTATTTGGGTAAATAAATGTCATTTAAAAACCTGTATACTAGATTTACTTACTTAGTAAGCTTTTTCTACATGTCATTTGGTATGTAATCATAATAATGATTTTTAATAACTTCCAAAATACGGGATTTTTAATTTTTGAAATGTTATTGTCATTATACTAACATCTGAGGGTATTTCACAAATAGCCTAACACACAGTCTAGCTATTCTAGAAGGAAATGAGTCCAAGTCATATAACACAGGTACTTTTGTGAGAAAGAAAATTAGGGGAGAATGGAAATTCCTAGTTTAGTCATATGTTCATGAAATTCTTGAATGATTACACAATAATTCACTGCTCTGGCAGTTTGATTTTACAAGAAAGATAAAGGAATGTGATTGATTAACTTATATCTGGAGTCCCTTCTCCACCTAAGATTTAGCCTGTACATCTATCAGACTATACGATATGAATTAAATTAAGGAACATCAAAAAGCTCAGAGAAGTAGGTTTCGTCCAGCAATAAATTCTAAAAAGCTGAGAAATGTATCCACTTTATTAAAACATGTGATAATAGTTTGAATCTGAAACATAAATCGTATCACATTAAAACGGTATTTATTAACAATATGAGGAATACTTAAGGCTGTAAACTAGTTCTCATAAACAATACATATACTTTTCAAAATTAAAAACAAAATCTTATTGCCAATAAAATGATAACGCTCAAAAGTTGATATCCTCTTTAAAAAAGTTTAATTAAAACTGTATTATCTTCTATATCAAGGAAAGTGGTGGTAGCTCTCAAAAATTGTCTTCGTCTTAAGGAAATTTTTAGTGAAATTTTTGTTATCCTGCCTGGGCAGGGTGGCTCATGCCTGTAATCCTAGCACTCTGGAAGGCAGAGGCGAGAGATTATTTGAGCTCAGGAGTTCATGACCAGCCTGAGTAAGAGCTAATTGAAAAACTAGCCAGGCATTGTAGCAGGCACCTGCAGTCCCAGCTGCTCAGGAGGCTGAGGCAGGAGGATCACTTAAGCCCAGTTCAAGGTTGCTGTGAGCTAGGCTGATGCCACAGAACTGTAGCCTGGGTGACAGAGTAAGACTCTGCCTCAAAAAAAGAAAAAAAAAGTTATCTGCTTAAGGGACTCTTTATACAATACTGAATAAACATACTACCATACTACCAAGAGACAAAGGACAGGATGATAAGGGATTCCGCATCTGTCCTCCTCCAGCTGGCCTTTCTATGATGGGCACACTACAGGACTAACTCTCCCCTGCATCTCTGTCCCTGTCTACACGTTGATAAGTCACTGTCCCCATAAGCTGGAGTCCAGCAGCCTGAGAGGAGAAAGGGGTAAATGGCCATGGAAATGAATGTGTCACTTAAGAAAGCCCCTTGGGGGCAGCGCCTGTGGCTCAGTGGGAAGAACACCAGCCCCATATACAAAGGGTGGCTGGTTCGAACCTGGTCCCAGCCAAACTGCAACAAAACATAGCCGGGCATTGTGGCGGGCATCTATAGTTCCAGCTACTCAGGAGGCCGAGGAAAGAGAATCACGTAAGCCCAGGAGTTGGGGGTTGTTGTGAGCTGCGATGCCACAGCACTCTACTGAGGGTGACACAGTGAGATTCTGTCTCTAAAAAGAAAAAAGAGAAAGCCCCTTGGAGATCAACTAAACCACTCAATCAATGCATCATTGTTGATTTCTTTTAACTTTATGAAGTAGAGGATTTCACAATCATTCCTTTACTGTCATTTGTGTTTTGGATTTCAGTCAGAAATTATCAAAGAATAATCACTAGAGATTGACTTTCCATGGACTAATTTTATCTGTGAAGTGAGAAAACTAAACTTTGATCATTTCTAAGGATCAGCTCAGAAATTTTTGAGGTCTTATTGCTCAGGAATTAGAAAAAATATTTGTCTAGCCTTATATCTTGAGAGAGTTTCTTTTCTTTATGCTGGAAATATATCATTGTAAGCATTTTTACTCAAGAATCAGACAAATAGATTATTAACACAAGAGAAGATTTAAAAGATCGTTGGGCAAATTCCTATGATTTAGAAGCCCAATAAAATAAAGAAATAAATAAAATTGAATAAAAATAATAATTAAAGACATACTAAGTAACCTGGCATGTGTTTGTGACTTGGAAAAGCACATAGTAACCTAAGATTTATTGTTTGAGAAAAACTAAGGCAATCCCTATTTAACCCTTTGGTCTATAAATAGACAGGTATAGGTACATAAATATATTCATATATCTCAAATATGTACATAGCAAAAAAGGACGGGAAGCAGATGAAACAAGCTGTCAAGAGTAGTTACCCCTGGATGGTGGAACTACAAACAATTGTTAACTTTTTCTCCCTACTTTTTCTGCACTCCCTAAATTTCCTGCTATTTATAATCAGAAAAATATATTTAGATACCACTAATTTGTTTCTATTAATAGTTCCCAGATGCGGTCTGCTTGAAATTCTTAGCAAGAAATAATTTTAAATAATTTTAGCCTACATACAAGAACATCTATGGCTTAACTGCCTATAAGCAAGAAATGTGAGAAGTTTGATTTAAATATAGAAATGCTAAATTCACATGCTACAGATGGGGCACCTAGAACAAAAAGAGAAAAACTTCTTCTGGTCAAAAGTGATTGATAGTAGGCACAGTTTACACTTCATAGTTTATGGCAAGAGATTGTGCTTATTTAATTTTGTAAGACCTACACAATGCATGACATAAGAGACAAAGAGATAAAAGCTATAAATTGTCAATGTATAGGATATTTAGAAGAAATGAAAGTACAATCTGGTCATTTATTTTATTAATAATAAATTGAAATGATACTGTGGTCATTCATTGAAGAAACTTACTAAACTTCTTCCTCAGATGAAGATATATTTTAGACTCAGGATTCTCAGAAGCCTGGTTTCTTAGATCCTTATTGGCCTTAAAAAATGTTTATCCTTATTGATGTGACAAGGCATCTAAACACGGTGAAACTGAAACTCATAGGAAACATAAACACATAAGACTGCATTTCATAAAGATGTGAAGGTGTTCAGACTCCACACAGACCATCTGTATTGAACTGGTATCTATTCCCCTCTCCTCTCATTGCTGCCCTTGAATTAAACAGAATCACAGAACTAGGAAAATTGTAAAGCTATGTTATGGAAACTAATTTCCAGAAGAGAGTTAGAGGAGAGAGAAAAAGCAAGCTAACTGCTTATCCAACCTTCCGTAAATTATAAGTGTTAGATTAGAAATGCAAAAGGTCAGAGAAACAGAAAGATGGGGAGGGGAATCCCACAGATGAGCAACTCCAGGAGAGGAATAGTGCCCTGGGGTCTGGAAGATGCCATGGACTCCAGACAGCAGATTATGGGCACGTTCTGTGAGAACATGTATCTTCTGTTGCATCAATAGGAGTGACTGGTAAGAGTCACCTTCTGCTGTGATGTTTGTCACAGAAGGTTTTTGAACATTTTGTTTCATTAGTGCTGAAGATTTTATCTAAAAGAACCATTAGGGAGAAGTACCCAGGCTACTGGATTATTTGTAGGAAATACTGAACGATTATTGACTTTAAGTGGATGTTGAGATGTTTGTTGTACTTGCCAATGTTTGGGTGGGTAAATCTCCAGAATGGGTGATTTTTTTTGTTAAAAAAAGCACCATTTATGAAAACTCAATATGTGTTAGATGACTTACATGTAAATTTTGCATCATGTTAATCCTACCAAGGTAACCGCCTTCATTTTTCAATGAAACTACTGAAATCCAAGAGAGTGAAGTGATATGCCTAAGTTCTCACAGATTAAAATGCAAATCTCCATTTTCTGGATATAAAGTTCTTAGTCTACACTTATGCCATCAGGATTTCTATCTATCAACCCACATATCATGTTAATGCCATATCTGCTCATCTTATTTTATGAAGAGCTCTTTATGAAAAATGGATTAAAAAAAAAAGTTAAATGAGATTTTTTTCCATTGGTGGGAATGCTTCTGTGATTTTATGTTCCAGTTTAAAATATGAGAATTATTTGAAGGTATTTCCTAATATTGAACCATTTTTAAATTGGTCAAGGTATTTCATCTCTTACTGTGTTGCTGGATTCAATGTTCTTAAGTATTATCTAGGATATTTGCATTTATTCATAAGTAAAATTGGCCTGTAGTATTATTGTGTTATGTTATTTAGGCCTCGTTTTGTCCTATACTCTTTTTTTAAAAAAGAGTCTTTGTTCATGTTTCACAGCACTTCAAATAGTTGTGGAATCATTTATTGTTTAAATTTGGTGAGAGAATTCACCTAAGGAAACAATAACAAGTGGAAGTTGGCCCATCCAAAGAATAGGAAACTTGTCTTTAGTTTCCACAGCCGACTTGAGTGAGCAAACCTGTAGCTATGTCTGGCTCATGGAGCTGTTGTTTTAACCTCTCAGCTTAAACTAAGTTGATTTGGCTCGAAGGGAACCAGGACACCCTAGAAGGAATAATACCCCTCAAGTTTTAAAAATAAATGTGACTGTCTCAAAGGCAGAAATTCCAAACTATTTGACAAAACTGCTAAAACACCAGCTATCTGCAAAAACATATGTTTTTTTTATATACAAAATGTCCCAGGAAAAGGACAGCTCACTTCCCAAGACCCTGGGGTTACCATCTCCACCATGTTAACAAGGCGCTACAGCAGTGCCAGGCTGACATGACTGGATCCAGAGAAGGGAGGTATTTCCTCTCATGTATCTAGTTTATAAGGTAAAATATTCCCAGTAACCCTTAGAAGACGTTTCCTCCAGTCCCTTTAACCAGGACTGGGGCTCATGCTTACATCACAGGAGCAAGAAGGATGACATTGCAAATACAAGGGGGTTTCAACAGCCGTCATGGGAGAATCCTCTCCCTGCAAGCAAGGAGAGAAAGAAATAGCTGCCTTGGAGACAATGCAGAGTTTTGCTACAGGAGAATAGGGAAAGAGGGGCACCCAGGTAGGGGCACCCACTAGGAAGGAATGAAAGGGTTAAACGAAGGGAGTATTTGGGTACAAAAGGCAAACTAGTGTTCCTGGCCACAATGTTGACTGAAAATTGTGTAATAAACAGTAATAAGAGGAAATTGTCTTTTAGTATCTTACACATAGTAGGCTTTGAATAAATTTTGAATTTCCCTTTGAGATTGAACAAACTGAAAAGTAAGGTCAACAAGAACGAGACGTATCTATGGTAACTCATGATAAGAATATTTGGGTGCACATCTTTATATCTATCTATCTAGGATAAAAGCATACAGCCATTGCCTTTTACAATCATTCTGGTGACAGTCAGAGAGCAGGTCTAGACCCAGACACTGCCGTGGCTAAGTCCCGGTTACACCTGTGTGAGCCTGCTTTCCACATGAGACCCCAGGCTGCTAGAGGGGACTATCACTCTTCTTCTTTCCTCTTCACTTTATCAACCTTTTAATACCAGCTTTCACCACAGTGATGCGAAAGACTGATGCATTGGAACAGAGATTAATTTTCATCGTGGAAGGAAAAAATCCTGCCTCCAATGTGGCAACAAAGAGCCCCGGTTCCTTACCCTCCTTTGTGTTAAGTGTGTGTTACTTAGGCTTACCTCATCTGTGTTTAATGGGCTCCCTTCATACTCTCTCCAGGAAGCCTGAGATGTACATATTCAACACAGGAGTTTTTGACAGCTTCCCCTTCCCTAGGGCAAGATTGCTCAACTAATAATAACTAAGATATCTTTTGACAAGTGCAGCTAAGAGCTGGGAAAGCTTAGTCAATCTACATCAGCCTTGTTGGCACTTTCTCTTCATTTCCGACCTGCATTTCCTTGAATGATGGAAATTGGAGAATGACTGTAGAACCTGTAAAATCCAGGAGAGCCAGTGGGTGAAACCGGGCAGGGAAGGTTAGTGGGAAACGAATACAAAACCCGACTCATATTGATCAGGGGAAGGAAAATACTTTTGCCCAACTACAATTGCAGCTGAAACCCATAAATTAGATGATTGAAGTAATAAGACACGTGAAATGGCTTTTAAGTCCACTACGCGCTCTGTGTAATAAATTTCAAATGACATCGAGGCTTTTAGTGGAAAGAATGATTTATTGCCATCTGCAAGAAGGAAGCTTTCAGGGATTATCTCTAAAGTGACAAAACACTATTCCAAATTTCACAAAATTAGCGAAGCTTAGTGAAGCTTGGTGGCTGAACTAATAAGCGAACTCAAAAAAAATGTTTTTTAATGGAAGAAAAATATTGCAAATATGCATTTTCACATACCTATTCTCAGAGGTGTATTACTTCCTCAAAAATAATCTAAATTCAACATTAAATAAAAATCTCCTGGGACTTCTTAGAAGGAAATCCTGAAGATATTTTATATTTTTGTCTTTTAATATGTGTGTATGTCTCAAAAAAGATACACAGGAAAATATTAATGTATCCCAACTCACTTTCAGCATGAGTTAAATCATAAATTGATTTAACTTTCCTTGCCTCTGGATTTATTCCTTCAGTTAGAATGAGCTGGGACAGTTCCACAATGAACCACCTGAACAGGTGATAGAGCTCACTTTACATTTTGATCTTTTCTTAAATTTGTGGTTAGGCAACTAAGGTGAAATCTGAGGGGCTCTTACAAAAAGGCCTACTTGCCAAGTGGAAGATCTGAAAAAAAAAAAAAAGACAGAGAAATCTATGCATTGGGACATGAAGAAGTAAAGATGAAGTCTGTGACCTAGAAAGATCTCCTAGCCATTGTGTTTCCCTCCTGTCTACCAATCTCTTTTATTCTAGGAAGTTCTCAAAGAATCAGACATCTGGGAATTGACAAGCATGCTTTCTATGCAGACAACAGGCATTTGCTGTTGGAATTTTTGGATTCTCAAAATGCAGTGTGCCCGGAGATTTGGGGTCTTTTGTGCCTGTCCAAGCCAACAGCATCTGACCATCAAGAGAGGTGACTGTCGGCTTGTGTGGATGGTGTCCCCTCAGGCTCTAACTCACCTCCTCCAACTTGTCCCCTCGCTTTCCCGGGACACTCGCTCAGTTCTGACTGGGATGTAATTCGCATCCATTCATTAACCATACATTGCACCTCCTTGTTTTCCTTCTGTGTCACCTATTTTACCACCACAGAGACTTAGATTTTAATTATCTCATCTGTCAAGACTACAGTCTAAGAAAGAAAATGTTTTGGATATTAATACAGGCTCTTTTTTCCTCCTCTAAATTTAATGGAATTGTATTCCAATTTTTAATGATTTCTCAATTACCGTAAGATAGAAAAATAGCAAAAAAAAAAAGTGTCTCTTTCAATTCGCATAATTAACATGAATATCTTCCTTAGACAATTTTCAAGTTGCCATTCTTGGAACTGTACACGGTTTAATTGTTAATAAGTAGTGGGACTAAGGACTACAATGGAAGAGAACTTATACTTTAATATCACATCTTTCTCCCAATTCTCTTCATATGAACAAACTCTTCCTACAAATGATAATTAGTCATCAAAGCCATAAAATGCATTATATTTCAGACAGCCAGTGTCTCTGAATGTACCAAGGCACACTGTCCCACCAACCATTTAAAAAATATTGTGTCTCACAGATTTATGACACGAATATCAAATAAATCAGTTTTCCAACATTTCCATTTGCATCAGATCTAAAAATTTAAGAGAAATAATCCTTATCAGAAGAAATGAAATATTCCTGAAGCATGAAATGCCATAATTTTACACATGATGAAAGAGTATTTTAGTCAGGGGTAAGCTCCCCAAAGCCTGTGATTTGAATTCAGAAATTAATTAGTGACTGCATTTTTTCTCAGTTTCTGAGTTAACTGAAAGACCTGATGCAGGAGAACTGGAGCTTCGGCATCGACACTATTTGAAAATAATACAATTCTTCTAAAGTGGTTCTCTCTTGAACCCCATCTGTTCTAATTATCTATTGCTGTGAAAAAAACCACTCCAAACTCAGTGACATACAATAACAACCATTTTATTATGCACAGATTCTTTGGATTAGGATTTTAAACAGATAACAGTGAGGAAGGCTTGTTTGTGCTCTAGAGCATCTTGGGTCTCAGCTTGAAAGGCTCACGTGGGCTGAAGGTGACTCAGCTGGTCAGGGGCTTGAAGCATCTGGAGGCTTCTTCACTCACATGTCTTATGCCTAAGCTGGAATAACCCACAGGCTGAGCGCAGCTAGTACTGTCAGCCAGAGTGCCTACCTACAGTGTCTCCATGTGGCTTGGCTTATCACAGCATGGCACCTGGGTTCCAGAAAAAGCCTTCTGAGTTGGAGCATCTGGAAAAATGAGTCTTCCAGGAGACCAAGGTTGACACTTCCTGGTCTTGTCTTGCCCAACCTCTGAAAGTACACAGCATCGCTTCCACCAAATTCCATTGGTTACAAGTGAATTCTGAGAGTCATCTCAGTTCCAAAGGAAGTGTAATGAGACACTTTTCTCTTGCCAGAAGAATTGCAAAGGTCACATTGTCAAAGAATGTGGGTTAGAAGATATTGTTGGAGCCATCTTTGGAATGTACAGTTTGCCACACCATCGAGGGAGAAGGATGGGATAGGAAATGCATTTAGTATCTTTTATATGCCACTCTATGCTTTGGAATTTACACATGATACTGCTGCGTTGCTGACAGCTTCATGTTTCAGTCCTCACATGGGCCACATTATATTAGAAATATCTGTTTTCATTCTGTCTCCCCCTACCCTCCATTGGTAAATTCCTCCAGAACGAATTCCATTTTTATCTGTTTCCAGTGCCTTGCATGATACCTGGCAAGTAATATATACTTAAGTACTAGTGAAATAAAAATCATCTCTGTAATAGAACTGGCCACAAGGTCATAAATATTCATTTATACATATGTTCTTTATTCAGTCCTGTACCTCTTGCTGACCTAGACTTTGTCTTGTTTAACTCCAAAATGTAACCCTATGCCTGGCGCACACAGTAAGTTCTCACTAAATATTCATTGAATTGCATTGGTCCTTGTTGATAGGATGGTCCCAGTATGTGGAAATCAGGAATGGCCCTGGTGTGAAGTTAAAGATAATTAGCTACATCCATGGTCCTACAGTAATAGAGACCAAAATAATGTATTTCCTTTACCATATTGCTTCATAACAAACGATTAAAAGACTAAAAACAACTTAGAATCTCAAATGATAATAAGACGTTATCATTTAAGATTCGGCATGTGGAGTAAGTTGTGCTATGGGCTGGGCCTGCAGTTGTCTGAGGGCCAACGGGATCTGGAATCACCAAGATGACTCCCTCCCATGGCTGGCAGTGACTCTGGCTGTTGGCTAGGAGTTCAGGTGGATGGTTGACTGGAGGCTTGCACGAGGCTTCTTTCTGAGAGGCATTAGCACCTCACAGGATGGGCTGGGCTGTGTTCCAAGACAGAGAACCTAGAGCAAGTGTTTTAAGGGAGAAGAATGGAAACCTGCCAGTCTTTATAACAGCTAGACTCAGGACTGCCATGGAATCACTTAGTCCATTTTCTATGGGTTAAATCGTCATAGCACCAGTGAGATTCAAGGGTAGAGAAAATAAGTTTCACTCTCGAAGGGGAGCAATGAAGAATATGCAGCCAACTTTTCCCCACCACAAAAATGGGAAAAAGGAAAAACAAATGGAGACTACTTCAGTACGACTTCCTTTGTTTGTGAATAATTAGACTAATCAGACACAACAGCAATGGTTAAGAAACTGATTCCTGCAGAGTTTAGAAATAGAAAACTTGGCCTTTCCCCAATTGTCTAGTAGGACTAGAGTGCTCTACAAAGGGATTTATGTTATTTCTTTGTAAACCATTCAAGATAGCATAAGTGAGGCACACAAGTCCGTTGGATATATACCAACTAACACCCTGAACATCTGCCCGCTTATTTTTACCAATACAAATTAGAATAAAAAAAAAAGAGAATTTCATGGGAAAATAGTCATAATATAAGCTACTAAAAAAGAAAAGGGAGTTACAAATGTGTATTTTTAATAATCCCCCAATTATATTTTACTTACATGAGATAAACTGAGCCATGTTAAACAAATTTTACAGGAGGGCATTGTTTTAGAATGAGCTACTGCCTTGGGCTCCAAAACTGAAATGGAGTCACTCATTCTCAGTGCTGCATGATCAAATTAAAACTTCCAGAAAGCAGGTAGGTCCCCAAGTAGAACCGTTTTTTTCCTGAGAACAGGATATCAACAGCAACCAGTTAGGAAGGCCCAGTCAACCTGTGTTAGAGTAATAAGGAAGTCCCCTCTGCTCTAAGCCATATAAGAAAGGCAAACTGAAGGACTCTGATGTTAACCAATACACTTCCTTCTATTGTGCTCTTTCCTTGTTTCCTTCTTACAAAAACTCAACTGTTCTGTCATGCCCAGTGCAGCACTCATTCTATTTTATAGGAGGAAATACTGCCCAATTCCAGAATCACAAGTGAAATCCAATTAAATCTTCAGGCTAACCCTGCTATGATTTTGCATTTTGACAGGTGCTGGGCATTTAATGCAATAGTGTATGAAAAGTCGAATTTGTTATTTTCTGTTGCTATTAGAAGAAGCTTTCTGTGCATCCTTGGAGGATGTGTTTTCAGCTATTACCTAACAAGACTGGAACCTTCTTACCCAGAAAGTTAAATGGTCTGTGTTGGGTCCAAGTGCCTAGGATCTGGCCATCTCCAACACAGAGTTGTTCAGGTGATTTTTAAAATGTTATCATCCAGATGAATAGGAAATAAACGCTGAGTATCTCTGAGGGCTAGAGGAGAATGCTTCCTGACTTGGTGATGAATAAGACAGCTGTTAGAAGGATAGAGGAATTCCTCAGGACTGTGAGGAAAAAGCAAGAAGGTTGCAAATATCTTCAATGTGAGATGGGAAATGTAAGGGTATATAAATACAACCTTCTGTTTTGTGTTGCTATAACAGCATATCTGAAGTAGGGAACATTACGAAGAAAAGAGGCTCATTTAACTCACCATTCTGCAGGCTGGGAAGTTCAAGGGCATGACTTTGGCTTCTGATCAGGGCTCTTGTGCTACATCTTAACACGGCAGAGAAGGTCAGAGAGGAAGTAGACATGTGCAAAGCATCCTTGTTTTAAAACAACGCTCTCTTGCCATTCTTGCAGGAACTAAACCATTCCTGAGGAAACCAATCCAGTCTCATGAACATGATAGCTCATTACCTCACTAGTGCACCAAGGCATTCAGAAGGGATCCAGCCCCATGACCCGAACACTTCCCAGTGGGCCCAACATCACCCCACAGGGGAGCAAAGTTCAACATGAGTTCTGGTAAGAACAAACCAAACCACAGCAGTGTTTTCAGGGCCAGCTGGAGATGACAGGACATCCAAAGGTGCCGAGGTGCATGGGAGGGCCCCTGAAGACAGCAGCACTGAGCTCAGTGGTGTTAGAAACCACAGCAGGTCCCCATGCGTGGACACTGAGGGCAGTCACTAAATAGACTAGCCTGCACAGGCCCTCCCTAACTTCTTGAATTGTAGAGATGCTGCCCATTTGGTTGAACCTAAGACAGAAAGGAGAAGTCACTGAAAATAACTAGGAGTAAACTTAAATGCTAATGGACAAGAAGGCAGTTGGATGAAAACAGACTATACTCAACGTGAAGAAATGTGAGATTACTTTTATCTAAAGAGCAATTTAAAACTGTTCTCTGCCTCTCCCCAAAACTCCCTCTCCCCCCTCCGTCTCTTCTTCTCTCTCCCTCCCTTTTCCTACCCCCACCCTACATACACGGGCACACACACACACACACATATACAGGGAAAACACACTGTAATTATTAACAGTTGCTGTTTTTATGCTATTAAATTATGGCTGATACTGTTTTTCAGAGTTTTTTTTTCTTTGCAGTGAATGTGCCTTAACTTCAAAACCACAAAAATATGGGGGGGGGAAGTAAAGCCCAACTGGATGACAAGCGAAAACCCAAAGTATATCCTACTGCCCAGCGGTACCTTTTGATCTGGAATCCAACACACGGCTCCAAGCAAAATCCAAAGAATGAGTGTATATGGTCAAAACTAGAGCAGGAAGATTGAAGCAAAAATAGCGTTCCTAAGTAGAGAAGAACTAGCTGCCCCGTGTTTACAAATGCTGGCGCCAACAGCCCAGCAGCTCCTATTTTAGACACTTGCTATGTTTCCACTGTTTTCAAAAGGTAGGAGATTACTCTGCTGCAGATTCTAGGAATGTGTCTTTATTCTTATTTCAGTGAAATTAAGCTTTTTATGTTCCTGCAGAACAGAGAAAACAGACCAAACAGCATTTTGAAACAGTACCCATTTTCTTTCATGGCTCAGGATGAAGAGAGTTGTAGAGGGAGTACCAGGGAGAAGGCCACAGCAGGGAGTGGGAGCAGGTGGAGATACTGTTTTCAAAAAATAATAGCTAAAAGAAGAAGAAAGAGAAAGGATATCACTCTCATGATGGTGGTATTTCTAACCTCTATTATATTAGGGATGCTGAAAGTATAAATTTCTTTCTCTTAGACTCCAGGAGTGAACAAGAGAAATGGCATAGAAGAAATACACACTCTCTCTTTAGACAGTTGAGGTTTGAGACAGCCGGACTGAGACTGAGGCGTGAAACCATGACTTTGAAACCCCAGAACATAGGTTCATCAACTGGCTTTGTAAAACATTGCATCAGAGCAGCTTAACTATGAAAAAATTAATAATAATATTAGCCAGAGTTCTCAGAAAAACAGAATCAAAAAGGTGCCTGTGTGTGTGTGTGTGTGTGTGTGTGTGCGACAGAGAGATTGATTTACTTGAAGGAACTGGCTCATAATTGTGAAGCTGGGGTACAAAGGCAGTCTAGAGCAGAATTTCTTTGTCCTCTGGGAGCCTCAATCTTTTTCTCCTAGTACCTTTGCCTGATTAGATGAGACCCACCCACATTGTGGAGTGTAATCTGCTTTATTTACTCAAGCTCCACCAAGTTAAAAGTTAATTATGTTTTAAAAATACCTTCATAGCAACATCTAGAGTGGTACTTGACCAAATGTCTGCATGCCAAGGCCTAGCCAAACTGACACATAAAATTCAAAACCCAAGCATTGAAAAAACCCAAGAGAGTATCTGGGATAAAAAGGAAGGTAAAATAAAAGTAAACTGTAGGGTGGAGGGAGGGTAATTGATGGGAACACACCTACTGTGCATCTTAGAAGGGTACAGGTGAAACTTACTGAGTGCAGAATATAAAGGTTCTAACACAATAACTAGACAATGCCATGAATGCTATGTTAACCAGTTAGATGAAAATATTTCAGAGTATTGTACCCCATGAGTACCTTAAGGTACACAACTATGATTTAATTAAAAAAATCTTTCTTTAAAAAGTAAACTATAATTTTTCTAAACACACTGCTCATTAATGGAAACTAAAGCATCAATTTGAATGTAGTTGTTGCATAGTAGTTGGAAGCTGACCTTTCTGATTAAAAAGAAAGATACCAGAGTCTATCTGTTTTCCTGAATCTGGTGAAGGTTTTTAAGCACTGTATCTCTAAGCCAGCTTTCCTTACGACATTCTGCTTTTCAGAAAGCATCACTTTTTTTTGCAGCTGTCTTACCATTTCTGTAATTAATCTAAATTATTCCTACGTCTTAACTGAGACCCTCATCACTGGGGTCTTAACCCTATTTCATTTAGTACATCAAATGCAACTTCAGTTGCAATCAACATGTCACTTCATTCTTCTACAGACTCTCTATACTATTCATATTGTGTAGACTTCATTTTCTTTTAATCCACATTTTCTTTTAATTTTCCTCGTTTTTCTTCTTCCTATTCACCAAGCATAAATATTTGGCACAGATCAAATCTACCTCTACCCAATCTATCAATCAAGTTCATCTGTGAGTTTCTCTTTGACTACTCTTGCCAATAATAAGTGTTCAATAATCTTTATTGCACACTTTATAATATGATAAAACAACATAATACCAATGATCCTATTGCAATAAATTCGATACCATCATATTTTTTAAAAAATTTGCTAGAGGAAATTAAAGGAAAAATAAATACATTCTTCTAAGGAACTTCATTGTTATCCAAATGACTTATAGGATCATAAAATTATATTTTCAATAAAAAAAATTATTGAGCCTAAATAAACATATAATTATAAAATTACATGTAATATAGTAAGATATAAAGAAGGTGCCAAAAAACGTATACACATTTTAAGAAAGGAAAAAACTATTAAAATTTTAATACTCAAGTCATGTTTCACTGATAAGAAATGCTCAAATGTGATTTGTACTCATCTTTTGTTCTCAGTACCTATTACAATTGTAATACTGATTTTTCCTTTCTTAAATTGTGTATACATTGTTTGGCAGCCTCTGTATATAATTTCATATATATATATATATATATATATATATATATATACACATATATATGTATATAAATATTCCAAGAACTGGGCTAGGCTTTTGAAATAAAATGAGAAATTTGATAAGGTAGAAAAGCACAAAACAAAAGCCAAATTTATTTCAATACCGCATGACCTCTGTGTAATAAATACATGAGCAAAGTGCTTAGAATGCACCTAATGCACTTTCCTTATTTTAAAGCTAAAAATACTGAAGCTCAGAAAGAAGACATATATTTAGGTAGCAGAACCTGGGACTGGACCCTAAGCCATTCATTTGTTATTTCCACCTAATTAAAGTCTGTGAAATAAGAATTATCTACAGAGAAAAGATTCACTCAATAGCAGAGCAAATCAGCACAGCTCCAGATTGCACCTGAAAAACATCTCACCAAGCTCTCTGGCCAGGAATATTTTTTTCTAGTTGTAGAGAAATGGTCCAGCCCAGGAGCGGTAGAGCATTAATCTCACCATTAAGGCTCTGACATTGCTGAGGTCTTTACCACCAGTGAGTAGCAATTATTTTTGTAGTTGAGGTCCGTGTACAGAGAATTGATTCTCCAGTGCATATGAATATCCTCTATTAGCCCCACTTGATAAGTGGGAGCTGCGCTTACGCCTGCCATGGAGGGCTACAATTGCCCCATCGAACAGTCTCTCTTCATGCATAAACATCACTCCTGCTATCGCTAATGGGAAAGGGTTCCGTGGGGCTGTGGAAAATAGAGCCCACAGTCTTGTGATAAATCTGTCAAATGTGACATGCTCTATGTGAAGAGCAGCACCACAGCTGATTAAACGAGCAACCCGGTGTACAGTACAATAATGTGTCAAAGCACTTCAGTGCAGACAGCTGTTTGCAGCTACGGAAGACAAACCGTGACTCAAAATAAGCGTCTTAGGAGGAGCTCAGTTAAAAATGTCCAGACTGCGAATACTGTAGACCTCTCTCATTAACGCGCCTTTCACCTCTCTTCCCTCCCTTGCCTTATTTCAGTGGCTCTCCTAGGACCAAATGCGTAAGTCTGGACACCATTCTGTCATAACACGGAGGTGACAAGCTGGAGATGAAAATATGAATGATCTATGGTCTGTGTGGGCTCAGCACAGGCCCACAGCTTGTCTGACTGTCCTTCTACATCAGTGGTTCTCAATCTTCCTAATGCCGCAATGGATTTTCATTGTTAAAAAGGGGTCGTGACCCACAGGTTGAGAACCGCTGTTCTATATGGTGGCCACCGGACATGCTGAGCCTGGCACAGTTCCCACAGGTCAAAGCTTTCCTTTGATGGCCCCTGTCACCCTTCTGCACACGTGGACCCAGGAACCTCACACCCCCTACATGTCCCTCCCAGCGTATCCCAGGTTCCCTTCAGGTCCCCATGTCTCTGGCATCTGTCTCCTCAGTAGCTTGATTTGGGCTCTGCTTCACCTTTACCCACCACTCTCATTGCCCTATTTTTGGTCTCCCTCAGAGTCTAGCTAGCGTGATAAAAAATAAATTTAAAAACTTATCACCCTCTCTGAAAAGAAAAGAGTATTGATGCAATAGCCACCTGTAAAAAGTATCTTCAGACAAAGTACAAAAAATATATTTAAATAATGTGAATATGACTGGAACAGCAAGTGAGGGATGAAAGATTGATTTTATGTACGAGAGACACTATAGTTCTGCTTTGGATAACACGGCCACATCTCTACCAATGTGAGTTTGGCAAATCCTACACACTACTGGGAAAATTGTACACATTTCTTGAAGATGATATACAAAATTAAATGACAAAGGAAATCAAAAAATATAGCCCTGGAAGACTTTTTGATTATGCATTTATTTATTGGTTTACTCATTCTCAACATAAACTACATTTGGAATTGACTGTGTAGATACTGTGCTGGACTCCAGGGATGTAATGTCCATTGGAG
The DNA here is from genome assembly GCA_963574655.1 of Perodicticus potto. Classification (NCBI taxonomy): domain Eukaryota; kingdom Metazoa; phylum Chordata; class Mammalia; order Primates; family Lorisidae; genus Perodicticus; species Perodicticus potto. Next base: position 22,644 of record CAUYRH010072301.1, read on the forward strand.
ACATTGTTTCTGTCCTTAGTGAGTTTACTGTCTACAATAAGGCTCTGCATACTTTTTCTGGAAAGGGCCAGATAGTAGGCATGTTAGCTTTCGCAGGCTTTTGGGTCTCTACTCCAACTGTGATGGCTATTGTAGCACCAAAGCCTCTATAAGCAATGTGTAAAAATGTAATCTTGACTGTGTTTTGCTAAAACTGTTTATGGACACAAATTTGAATATCATATAATTGTCATATATCGCACCATAACATTCTTCTTTTTACCTTTTTTCAACAACTTAAAAGTGTAAGAACAACTTAACCTGTGGGCTCTCATTTGCCAAGCCCTAGTCTGTACAGAGGCCCATGAATCAGCTGACTTTTCTGCATTTCACTTTTCCCATCAAGGCTGACAAAAAGAAAAGAACCCAATGAACCACCAGGTTCAATAGTATAAGGCAAGCTGCGAGTTTTACTATTGCACTTATCAATACAAAGCTACCCAGTCGCTGGTGTCTGCCGAGGTGGCTTGACTGATAGAATTCAGTGTACAGTGGCTACTGTAAATAAATCAGCTTTCCTGTTCAGAATGTACAGACCATTTAAAAGATTGTTTTTCCATTTTAATTTGCATAAAGGCTTTTCTTGGTCACTAACGGAGGTTTTTGTTTGGTTATTTGGTCAACATTAAATTAGAATTGTATTATTACTCTCATGGTTACATTAATTTCGCTATTCTTGTTTAATTTTGACTATATTTTATACTCATTCTTTATCTTTGTTATTTTAAATAATAGAAACAGAAAAGGTTCTTTGAATGGGAATTGGTAGCGTGTACAGCTTGTGCTCCAAAGGAGAGAAACATAAAGATAGGACTTTCCTCTCTCTATTTCTTATCTCTATTTCTTGTAGTGTCAACTGCTATAAAGAGATATGTTCTGGGTTGGGAAGGTATCCTTGACCTAAGAACAACGCTTTCCAATGATGACTATTCCACACACAACAGCAGAGACTCTGAATTGTTCAGCAAATTCCTACTTTTCCCTTTATCCTACGTGCACGTGTATGTCAACCTCCAATAAAACCAAAGTTCAGCCCTAAGTGGAGCACAGGAATATTCTGACCCTACAAATTCTCCTTACACAGAGTACATGACACCTGTCCTCTGTGAGGGAAGTGTCCACCTAACCCCATGCTTCCCGGCACCCCTACTTTTTTAACCTTAGCTGATGTCCAAAGTTTCTAAATTAAGTAGAATAAAGGCAGTTTTATCCCTCTTCTTTTGATAAACATCATATATGAATTGGTTAAAAGCACACTTGTCCTTAGAACTACAAAAGTAGCAGATCCCTTCTTATGCTGATGAAGTGGACTTAATAATACCAGCTAAAGGAAATGTTAAGAAATACCTATACCTGGTGGCTCATTATTGTCAGAAATAACAGTTTGGCATTAGCCATGTTAAAATGAAATTATTGTATTTCACTAACATTTTCCAGTTGGAGAATATTTTGAAACGTAAGTCAATCCATTCAGGTACCTGGGAGAAGACTTTTCACTTAATAACTATAAATAACAGCGTGGAGCTCCTAATATGTATTTGGTATAATGCTAAGTGTGCTGCCTTATATTCTTATAATAGTGCTCCAAACTATTGCTTTTGCTTTGTAGATGAGGATATTTAGGATTAAAACAGATCTATGCCCAAGGTCCCAGAGCTAATAAATGGGGGAGCTGTAATTTGGATGTAGGTCTACCTTACTTAACCAGACATGGGGTAATGGCTAAACAACATTGTTTCTCATGAGGTGACTTGTTTGCATGAGACCAAAAGGGGAGTTCTAAGGACAGATGATCTGTAGAGCTCTCTGCTGGTTTAAGTGCCCAACTGGTGATACCAGCATTTGCATTTTCTTAGGTAAAATTTTCATTTCATACTGTGTGTTCAGACTACTAGGATGTTCTCTAAATACTTATTCAAGCACCAAAAGAGATTAAAATCCATTTTAAAAAATAATACTGAATTTATTTATAACCATTCTCACAGCCATCTCCCTAGGTAAGAATAAAAGGGCTATCCAAATATTTCAGAACACCTGTAAGTCTGAAGGCATCTAAAACATACAGACTTCGTTTTTAATAAACCCAAAGCAAAATACTCTAACTTTAGTGTGGTCAGATAATTTAGTCATGAATTAACTTCGTTCATGAAGTTGATTGAACTCTAATGTTTGAACCCAAAGGAGCAAGAGAAAGATATCTCTCTTTGAACTAAAATTTCTCATCAAAAACAATGCATATCAATCCCAGAAACCTTGGTTTTAGAAAAATACCTTCTCTGAGTTATAATTTACTGTTATACCTTCAGCTTTTATAGCCAGTACCCACTATCTTCCATCTATACAAGAACTGTGCATCTTTTACAAAATAACTGAACACATTGTTTATCACATTCCCTAATATCCCTTAGGTAGAAATCCAAATGATAGATTCCTTCCAGAATACTTTGTAATTATCTTTCAAAAATAACTTGTAGCCTCTCTGGTTACCATTTAATAAATACCATGTAACTTACTGGATTTCCTATATTGTTGTGCTACGACTATACTGCGCTTTGTCTTTGGTAGGACACAGAGCTCAATATCATTTCAGCTATAGCAAACAACTAATCACAAGTTCTTGTCAAATCTTTCCTGTTTCTTTAAATGATCTTTGGTATTTCTACCTTTTTTCTTTCTAATATTTGGCTTTACTATCCAATGGTGTTTACATTTTAGGAGCCTAAATTATTGCTTATATGACATGAGTAAGGTCAACAGATAGCTAGAAGTAGGTTAGATGGATGGATAGCTGTACACATATATGTAATATATAGAAATGAATTTATATGATCATGGGTGGTACAGTGGAAATGAGGTCAAAGAAGGGGACTTGAGCCATTAATAAGCAATTACCTTCACAGGGAAAGAAAAGCTCTTCTTCATCATAATATTCTGCTTTCTTAACATTGGTCAGCCATTTGCCACAAACAAGACAAAATTATTTGCGTGAGTCTCTCCAATGCATCATTTTATTAGAAAAGCAACTTAAAATGCGTATCATGCCAATTAGCATCCAAAGGGAAACACTCTACAAAGCAGTATGTGGAGAGACAGTAACTTTCCTATCCATCTGAGAACACTAACAGTGTCCAGCAAATAGGAGGTGATGATGACACTATTAAAAAAAATCCACGTGCACCTCTTTGAATGTGAGAATAAATAGTTTCCACACACAGAGAATCTTACATAGATTACTTAATCAATGCTCAGGAAGTCCTTATTTTCTTATATTATCTTGAAATAAAGGCCATACCTTTAAAATAAAATTTTAAAAAAGTTCTAAATCAGTGTGATACATTTGTCACTGATACAGAATTAAGTTTTAAAATATGCCCTACCTACCTTTCAGGTTACTTCTACCAGGTGGATTGTGGTGCCTACTTAAAATAGTAAAATTTCAAGAGCTATATTTCCTCCAGTTGCAGATAATTATGAAAAGAACAAAAGTTTCAAGCAGATTATCAGAACAATTATACTTATTTCAAATAAAAATATAACATCTTGAATAATATTAAAATAGCAACATAATTAGTCAGCTCTATAAGATAGGGACAAATAAAGAAAGATATTCTGTAGCAAGATCAGAAAGCTCTAATGTGCTCAAGTACAATGGGGCACTGCCTCCACCCATCTATTTCTTTTCATTGATTCAATTAAACAAATTTAATAAGATTTGTTGAGTAGGAAGTACTCTTCTGGACGTGAAGAGGAACATGACAATAAATTAAGAGTCTCAGCCTTCAAAGAGCTGGTGATTTATTTAACTTTCTTAAGCATCCTGGGTACAAATCTACTCTAATTTTAGAATTAGAAAGCTCAGAATCTGTGCCAGGCCCTGTTCCTCCACTGTTAGTTACATATTGCTACCCTAACACAGTTTGACTTTGTTTTAATCCATGCTTCTTCTTTAGGTTTTTACAAGATTCTGTTCCTGTTTAAGGTAAGAAGCTTTTAGCTTCTTTTTCCATGTCAATACTTTTTCTCTTCATGGCCAGTTGAAAAGCCTCCAGTGGAAATTTCCTGCCTGTGGTCTCCAAGTCAAGAGATGGTCAAGTGGAGGCATCTTGAGCTCAGGAGTGACTTCTTGTTAGAGAATTCTCTTTGTAGGTCACACTGCATTGAATAATGCTAATATATTTAATATGTTTACAATTTAATTGCTTCTGACCCTTCAAAGGGTTGGAGGGGCGGTTGATCATTTTAAGGACTTTTTAAAAGCAAAATTATATACAGTTATGTTATTCTGTGTGGTACAATAGAAAATTTTCAATTTCTTTTGTAATTTCAGACAACTAAATGCATACCTGAGACTTCATATCACAGGTGTGAAGGATGCCAACATTAATAAAAAATACAGGATTTCAGAGTTGGAGTATGATGAGTTCCTACATTTTATTTTTCCTGCTGACCAGATTAAGTTCTATTTAAATAATTGTCAGCCACGTGTCAGATTATCTCAGAAAGAGAATATATAGTGAAAAAATAAAGACAAAAGATAAGAATTCCCCCAACCCTAGATCAGGTAAAAGTATTTGAAAATGTGATGGGCTCGTTCTGATTGTTATGACTTGGAATTATTCAGCAGCACTCTTAGACATTAGAAAAAAAAAAGCACAAATATTGAGTTTGTATGTTTAGTCTACTTACTGTCACAGGTTCTGTATAATGTGACAGCATTGCATAATGTACACTGGAAAAAATACATGTTATGTTCATTTCATTTTCATAAAACCCTATTTCAAATCTTAGAATGGAGGGAAATCTAGTGGCATTGTCCCTGTGGGCTATTATTTGAACGTCTGCAACTTGGGAATGTAATATATGACTATACATTAATATGATTATCTAGTCTATAGGTCATAAGGGTGTTCTACAATCTATTTCAAAAGAATTACTGCAGGATTACCAGTCCCAGCAATATGGCAGACTGAGTCAAAAACCTCTCTAGATACAAGCTTTTAGAAATAGTGGATAAAAAATAGCCAAACATTGTTTGAATACATAGCTGAGTGTTCAGGAATTAGAAGGTATTCTCTAGAAGCCAGAAATAAAAGGAGACTTAAAAAATAATAGTAGGACATGGGCATACACTCTGTATCTATCTTGATTTTTGAGTAAAGGGGAAGATTCATTTTAATCACTCAAGGGGGGGGGATATTAGTATCCATGTGATGTTCCTCTGTATAAAAAGGGAGTTAGAAAAGAGACAAGCTCATAAATGTGGGATCCTTGAAGAGTATACAAGGCATAGAGGAGGACAAGAGTAAAACATCTTCCAATAGTCACAGGAAAAGAACAAAGGCCAAGTACAAAGAGCCTTCTTCAAGAAAATGCCATGAAGGCTATGTTAAACAGTTTGATGAAAAGATCTCAGATTGTGTGTGAGACCTGCATATTGTATCCCTCGACTGCACTAATGTACGCAGCTATGATTTAATAATTAAAAAAAAGAGAGAGAGAGAGAGAGAGAAAGAGAGAGAGAGGCTTAGGGAGGCAATGAGAAAACACACCCAATTGACACCTGACTCCATAGAGGGCCAGATTTTTT